>CAJUYH010001967.1:0-43911 GCA_910591685.1 Galerucella tenella | reverse complement strand
AATTAATTAATTAATAAATTTAAAAAATCTATACAACATAAATATAAAACACGAGCAACCAATTATAAACACCGTTCTAAAATAACAGCGCTCGACGGGCGACGTCCCGTATAATATGCCAAATTAAATGCAAGTAAGGACGTAGCGACGTACTGTACCATCCAAGTCATCAGACAGTTACCAGCGGCATCGGTGCTTTACGCGATAAATTCGAACGAGTGAAACATCTTATATTTTTATTCTGTAATCTTTGCCGGAGGTAGGTTAATATTTATATTATTTTGCTTATTCTAGTAGGTAGTAGCCACTCTGAAATAAGACAATAAAGAATCAACAACACTCCACGCCATCCTGCAAGATTTCTTAACATACTCCAGACACATTCTATTTATGTAATTTTGATTTTAGGGCTCTTCTCATCGATATAGAAATCGATAGGTATCAACCTAGTGAAAATGTATTACAATCATTATCAACTTACTTCGATTATGCTGGTTTGAATCAACCCTTCAATAAAATATATACGACGGCAAATAACAATCAAGATCATGCTATAACTATATTTGTATTTGTTATGTGCCATTTACATAAACTGTTTTTACCCCAAATTGCAGGTAGGTGTTTTTTTTATTCACATTTTGTCTATTTAGAATATTTCATTGCCCAAACATATACAACAAGTATGTCAAAGAATACTTGTGTAATATGAGGAAGTTGAGGGGTATATATAGGATTACGTGGATTTATTATACTGGGGTTGTATGTATTTTGGGGTGACATTCACTGAGACCTAAAAGATCTATTGTGCCCCCTTACTTATACTTAGTTTCTGAGGAGAGTCTCAGAAACTAGTCTTATTTCCCGGAGGAATTTAAGGATGTCTGCAGGCTTCAACTTAGGTAAATGTTCTTCTTCTATCCAGTAATCTCCTAGGTGCTGAGCTCTAGGATTCTGGAGTGCTGTGCAGTTGGATGTGGATGGAGGTTTCTTATTCCATTCCACAAAATCTGCATTCTTCTTCCTCCAGTATTTTGAGCTTTTTCAGGTGCCCATTCAGGCGACAATGTCCCGTTAGGATCCCTGTCAAAACTCTTAGCGCAGTTTTACTTTGACTTATGCATTCTTTTGATCTCAACAGGTTGTAGTCACCCAGAAGAGTCTTTGATTGTATAAGCCCTACTAGATCTTTCCAATGGTCAGATCTGCTCTTTTTCTCGTCTTTACTTATTTCTTCAAATATTACATTGGGGCTGATTCCGCAAAAGAGTTCAGGCCCCCAGAAAGGTATTTCAGTCCCTCTCTTTGTTAGTTCATCTGCTATTTCATTTCCTTCTATTCCAGTTATAGGGATTGCAAATTTACCGAATTTTAATTTACCGGTAACTCGGTAGATTAGTTAAAAATTTACCGATTTACCGGTATTTACCGGTTTTTTTTTCGACATACAAAAAAACAAAGAAATAAGCCACAAAATAAATAACCAAACTTCAATTCTTATTAAATAATAACAACAGAAAAGTAAAAGTCTAGAGTCTAGGTAAACTTAAAAAAAATATTATACCTAATTTGATGACTAGTTACAGGCCCTAAAACATTCCAAATAGTAATTTAATTGAAAAAATATCTATTGTTTCTTATTTTTCCAACGACTCTCTCGATTTCTTTTGTTTAATAAAAAAGGCCCTGAGAAAACACAGCTTATCAATACTATTATCACTTAGCCGCTATCTAATCTTAGTACAAATTGTTCCTGCCGCAGAAAAGGCTCTTTCGGACTCCACACTAGTGGCACTCCTTCCGAAAATATTGCATTTCTGTTTTCACACATTAATGAGCGCTGGTAGAAGTAAACTGCTGTCTTCTAATTGGAATAGTACTGTTTACATCAATTTTCTTCCTTATCGCTAGTTGAAGTTTTTATTTAATCGACAATGCAACATTATCCGATTTTGAAGTTGATGGGCCCAAAACCCGACCGAGGGGGATGTTATCTTCATCATCATCAGAGGAATCATCGAGCTATTTGTATTTTCTGATGACTCTTCTAAAAAACTCTCACAGAAACAACGGATCCGCCCTATAGTCAACTTGGCATTTTTTACCGAAATTACCGGTAAAAGATGTCGATTTCTTTATCGGTATTTTAAAGAACTTTTGAGGCGGTAAATCGGTAAATCGGTAAACCGGTAGTGCAATCCCTAATTCCAGTGTGTCCTGGAATCCATAGTAAGTTGACCAGATTGTTCTCGCCTAGTTCTTTGAATTTGTCTAGGCATTCCCACACCATTTTGGAACTGATTACACAAGAGCTCAGTGCTTCAATGGCTGCTTGACTATCCGACATTATGTATTTGGATCCCATTCCTTCTTGTTGCTCATTTTCGTAACGAATTTCTTTGAAAAGTTATACTTTTTCATCATACCGTCTTGTGGCATGTCCCAGGTTGTCTGATTTCTAAGAAGTGAGAAGGTGGTTTTTTTTAATGATTCCCTCTCTACTTAGTCTGTATTTTGTTCTTTCTGCAACACTTTCCACCACCATATGTAAAGGGGTGAGGTTGAGAATCACTTCCATGGCTGCCGTTGGGCATGTTCTCATTGCTCCTGTAATGCATATACAGACTAGTCTTTGAATTTTGGAGAGGTTTTCTCTCGTCGTATACTGGGGTTATGGGTACTGTTTATGGATGGGAAAAGGTCCTGTCGTTTGAAATACACTGGCTACACCAGATAACACTGAACTCTCTACCTGAATACCACTAAACCTATTATAATTTGTACTGTTTATCTACTTTTTACTTTGTAGGAAATACGAATAAAAGAAGCCAAGATCAAATAGATGGTATAAGTTTCTCAGCTGGTGTTCATACGATTTTAAAACAGTTCCATACGAATGTAAATCGTGAATTCATAAAACTTATAAGCAATTATATTTTGCAACTCACCAAACACAGTAATAGGTAAAAATCCTTATTCTGAACCATCTTCCATCACATGACCCTATACTGGGCTCTCCTTTTTTCTCTTTTCTCTTATGAACTATTTATATTTTTCAGTTCGAAAACTACGGAGCTTTTACCTGAGGTAAACATAGCTATTAAATTTATGGAAAATTATACGAATTATTCGGAAGAAACTAGAAAATGTTATAGGGAATTTTTACCACCTGAAATTCTTCACATTCAACAAACTTTGTGCCCTGGCTCAGTATATTGAATAAGTAAATATTTAAGATATTGTTAATATTATGTCTACGTACTATATATTTTATTGAAATAAATAAATTGTTATATTTTCGTACCGATTTATTAACTTGTGCATGATATAATAGGTGTGTTCTTTTTGACCGCGATCTCAGTTAGGGTAGGGGATCTCTAAAGGCGCGAGGGTGCTGCCACATAGGGAGTCCCGTCAGTACTAGAATTTCTAATTTAGTGAACTGTAACGCCGTTAGTGATAGTTGCAGATTCTCCCACATATATTAGCGCTGACAACCTAAAGTGTTATCTATGATCCGCGTACTTTATAAAGTCCTAAGAACTATTTTCGGACCGTTTAAAATTGATCAAAGTTTGAAAAAACCCGAACATCCCTCATTGTCTATAGAACTGAACTAACCCAATTAAATTAACAATTGATGATAACTCTTCATATTATGATCCTGTAAGACTTCCGGTATTATAAGATTATTGATCACATCAAGAAGAACATTGTCTTCACTTGATGATGATGAACTATGTTCAAATATTTCCATGAAATCATTAGAATCCATTTGGTAAATATTAAATTTAAAAAGTAAAAATCCAAAAAAAAACAACACACAATAAACAAACCTCTACGAATTTTCAAAATAGCTCCCACCTCTCTCCTTTTTTCAAATGATTTGAGCTTGCGTAAAAAATAATCCGAAAATCGTCCTAGCTCGAGACTGGGGACTGGCAAAGACGGTTTCCGAACCGTCCAAGAACTGCTCTAAAATAAACCCGAACGCCAAACTGCGGGTGTCAGAACCATCCTGTTGAAACCCGAACACGCCAATTTCGACTGCGCAAACTCCGGACAGTCTTAGAACAGTAATTGAATGAACCCGAATAAAGCTTATGATCCTAACGTGACAACTGCCTGACGTGTATCGTGAGTTTGTCCAGTTTTCGTTTTTAAAAACTATTTTGCTTATTTGTGTGTGTGTTGAGTATTCGTAGTTGGTTTTTATTGTTTATAGTGAGACTTTTATTTTAAGAGACAATGCCGAGAATATGTTTTGTGAAATACTGTAATGTGAGCTTTATCTTCAGAAAAAACATGTTCGATTAAATGGAAAGTGACAGAAGCAGCTATTCTTTCATACAGCTTTGAACTTCCCAGCATTGTTGTTGAATATTCATTTTTCTTCATGTTTGTCATTGAAATATGTAAAAAACGTTTCATTCATTGTATACTTTTTTTATTCAATAAAATGATGATTATTGCTTTATTTTTCTCACTTCAAGCATTATATATGGTTAATTTTTTGACATTTAATTTAAATTTACTTGACTCTTTGATTGTTATTATTTTAATATCAATCTAATGTTGAGTAACTTTAAATGAAATATCATTAAATGGACCATAAATAACATTTTGCAATAATAGTAAAATTACAGTAATTTTGAATATGCCGCCAAAAACTGTAAAATTACAGGAATCTTCTTTTTCGGCTGTTAGCGAAGTTCACAACCATCTGATTTGTGTTCAAGGTACTGACGGGACTCTCAAGGTGGCGCCAGCCGTACAAATAGAGGGCGCCACGGGTAAGTTTCCCATCTATAAGTATTTTTTTTATCTATGACTGGGGTATCATTAAACTGAGTTTGGGTGTTTGATAAAACTCATGATTGGCAATATGGCGGCGTTTTGGAAGGTGCGCAGAACATGACGAAAATTCGTCTTCCGTGGGACTACACCTTTTTCTCTATTACAACCATATGTCAATAGACGTCGCCATTTTATTCAAAATTTACTATTTGAAAACGTTCGATATGGCCACGTTTAACTATGAAAAGCCCAACTATGAAAATCACTCGCCGCTACGCGGCATCGTGCGTAAAATCTTTCTTACCACACACGTTACGTAATATACTATTGTTACGAACTCACTGTCGCAAACTATGAATGCGACCTTTCTAGAAAGTTTCTCGAAGCGTACCAAGGCCAATGGTTTAACTCGAATGTTCCCGAATTATGAAGTATACGCAAAGGTGGTATATTCAAGAATTTTCTAGAGAGAATGGAAGAATTTTGGAATTCGGTGTTTTTTTCCGACGAGACAAGGATTTGTTTGGTACAAGATAGCCATCGAATACGTGTGTGGGGGGATCCAACGAGAGTTGCTCAGCTTGCCCATGCTCGCCCCGTGCCGCCCTTCAGAGGAGGAAGTGCTATGTTTTGGGCTGGTATTATGTTAAATGATCGGTAATAGGTATCTCAGAGAGATTCTACATCCTCACGTGAGAATATGGCGCGCAGCTGTTGGCAATTCCTTCGTTTTTATGGACGATAACGCCCGACCTCATCGGACCAGAGCTGTAAATGAGTATCTTGAAACTGAAGGGATCAATCGTTTGAACTGGCCTGCCCTATCTCCTGACATGAATCCCATAGAACATGCTTGCCAGAGCAGTGGCAGCACGCAGAAATCCACCCAGGAGTGTACAAGAGCTTGTTCATGCGGCCCAAGAAGAATGGCGAAATATTCCTCAACAGAATATCAATAATTTGGTAAACAGCATGGGCAGGCGACTTCAAGCTTGCATAAATTCTAGAGGTGGAAATACTCTTTATTAAAAGTTCCCATGCAGGTTCTCACTTAACCTTTTCTTTAAAAAGAATCGATTTGTATTTAATTTATTCAATTTCTAAGAGTACTTTTTATGTTTAAAGCAAGTTTATTATTGGAAAATAAAAATTTTTGACAAATATACACGTTTTTTTTATTGAAACTAATTATTTGATTAATCTCTGATCCATTTATAATGAACACATTTTTTTTTTTCGGAGGCTTAGGGTGATGCAAAACTTTTGAATCTATGTGTATATCAGTAAAATTTGCGGCGCATCAAAATTTGTGCTATTAAACCATCCAAATGAAATTATTATTTTACTATCGATATCCGCCCAAGCGGACCAAGTCGTTTTGATAAGTCTCCATTTCTACGAAAGAAATGTAGGATGCACGTTCAAATTGAAATATAATTTGCTTCTGATATTCTTCACTAAAAAATGAAATGCTCTTATAAACTGCTAGATGACAAAATGTTTCCATTGTGCTCGAAATAACAGCATTATAAAAAATATATTGCATTATACAACCATTTTGTATGACCTTCATAGTGCCGCTTCAATCCCATTTTATAGATGTGACTACATGACACACTATAAAATCATTTTATAATAGCTGTATAAATGATTATGAAACAGTCGATTAAGAGTTGTATAAAAATGAGCCCTTTTTAGTTGTATAAGGATCATTTGATGGTTTTGTAGACCGTTATAAGAATTTCAGTATTATCCTATATATCTTGTAGCTGTTTATACAACCCTTATAGAATTTAAATTGCTACTTGGGAATAGTTAGACATAGTCTTGCGGACTTTTTTTAGGTAATGATGAATACAATAAGTCTGTTTCATGATCGGAGATAAACTAGAAAATAAACAGCGATATTTAATATTTTTTATTTATTTTAAAACAATAACGAATAAGTAAAACATTAAAACCCACTATAAATCAGCTACTACATTACATAGTTATTCTTATCATTGAGTCCAAGTTAATCAGTAATTTGTGTGAGTAGGGCTGTGCCTTTTAGTATCCAATACTCTTGACGTTGTTTAGTTGGTAGTAAAACGGCTATGACAAAATTAGTACTATGACCTGTCGTTGAAAGGACTCCGGCACGAATTGACGTTTTGTACAAAGGTGCCACGTATCTGGGATCTTTTTCAGGAAACGTTCTCGTAGGTTTCAACCACATTAATGGCAAAGGAGGATTAATTTCTCCTGAAAACAACGATAGTAAATACGGTATAAAAAAAACCGTGACCTGTAAAATTATCATTATTTACCTGGTTTGGCATCTATCAATAACTCATTTTTAAAATCCCATCTACCGGCATCGACAAAAAGACCGTGTATAATAACTCCATCTATTGGTTGCTCGTACAAATTATACACTTCATAAACCTAAAATATATATATATATATCAGTAGGTAGACGTACTAATAAATCGAAAATTTGTAGAAAAGGTTAAGGGAAATCTATCGGCAGCGATTTGACAAAATATCGAAGTATTTTTGGCAAAGAATTTTGAGGTAATGGATGTAGGTATTGAAAATTAAGAAAAAAATATATCATGTAGATTAATGTTGAACTTAAAGTTCTCATCGAATAAAAACTTTGAAATGCTAGCCAAATTTTGTTGAAAAAAATACGAATCATGAGGTAATTACACATATTAAGCAAAGTTTGAGCCCTTGTAAAGAATTAAATATGGATTAAATGGAAAAACTAATTGATAAGAAGTCTAATTTGAAGCTTTATGAATACTATATAAAAATCTCAGAATCCTCAAATTACTTATGACCGTACAATTCCTTATTGAAATTCGGTTGCTACCACTAAAATATCGGATAAAAATCCATCTCTCGCTTTTCTATCCTTCTATGACTGACATTGTCTCCCTGCTTCGGTAGTCGCGTGCCGTTCCATTGTTGATACAACGCTCGGCGGTCTCCCAGTTCAGTACTGACGAAGCTTATAGAGTAGTACGTGAACCAAAATTCGCTTGGACCGCATGTTGCGGAGCTTTCATATTTCTAATAAAATTTTCGTTGTGTGAACTTAAACGTGAGGACGTAGGGAAACAAAAAAATATACAAAGCATAATTGTGCAAGGTCGAATTTGGTAGATGCCCCTAAGAGCATTTCACAATTATTCGTTGATTCGACATTTCTGGTCTTGAGAATTTAATATAAAAAGTTTATTAATCCCTCATTGTACAGTGCACTTAACTTCTATTTATTAATTGGAATTGAATAAATAAAATTGTAGAAACATACGGGATGGCCCATCGTATCGTTATCAAAAAATGTTTCAAATGAAAAAGGGCCACATTTTAAAACCATTTTGTACTATACAGGGTATCTGCAAAACAGTGGTAGGTATCAAAATTACATTTTTTAAATGATAATGATAAAAGGAGCAAAGTGAACTCTGACTAGTAGGTAAATATAACAGAAAGATGAGCTGGAAGTAAATAGAGGAAAATTTATACAATCTAGGGTAGGTATCTTGTTCTTGGTACCTGTAGGACATAATACAATTTAATACAATAAGTTGGAATCATATGGAAAACTTTTTTATTATTAATTTTAGTAAGAAAAGTTATTCTTCATAAAAAGTTCTGCATTATCTAAAACCTAGAATACAGTCATCAAATATTAAAATTTTTCAGTCGTATACGAGGTTTGTCAAAAAATATTAGTTTCACTCAAGGGTAAAGTACCTTTAAATTTGACAATATCGAAAATTGTTACTAAGAAAATTTGAACATAATTAAAAACTACGATTAAATATGTAATTACATCCATTTAAATTTGCTAGTTAATCTTGACAACGGTAGCTGGAACGCTACCGAAACGTCAAAATAAAAAATAATAAACATTATTGTGGTTTGATTCCCAAAAGAATAAGTAATGCCACAAGGAACTTACAGAAGATAATTAGGCATTATCTATTAACTTTTCGAAATTTTCGGATTAACGACTACCAGCTATTTGTTTTTGCCTTGACTCATCAAGTCAAAGCGAAATATGTAGGAACAAAACTATAAGTACCTCCTTTTCTTCAGTAATATGAACTTGATATACATCTTCTTGATCTAGTACAGAGTTATGCAGAATAAAATCATATTTCAATTCATCGATTGGTAAGTTATATTTTCTAGCATGGGTTTGGAGGGTACCGGTAAGAAAACCTTGCGGAAAATAAAAACCAGATATCCAGTACGACGTAGGTGGACCATAACGGACCCAAATCTAAAAGTGACATTTTTAATTATGTAAAATGTGTTATGTATTTTATGTTTAAAATATAATCATCAACCAATATCTTACGCTAATAAAGTCCAGTCTCAAGATTAAATCTCTACTCCAACTTCCCAAACTCTTAAGGGAATTGTAGGCGATTCTGCTCCACATTCCAGGTACCTAAAAAAATAACTTTGATGTCTTTTTTTTCCAGCGAGCTTAAATTTATGTAACATTTTTTTTTAATTTTTTTTTTATTTTACCGCATCAATCTCTAGGGTTATGAGCGGGGACAAAGTGTGACTACATGAAAAAACATACAATAGTTCTTATATTCTAAAATAGAGATTGGAGTCTTTCAGAAATTTGAGTACTTTTTCACAGTTTTCACTTAACGCGCGTTTGATATTAGGTGGAACAACATTTTTTATGTACATAATTCAGCACAATTTTACCTGATTGTTCATAAAAGCGGTAAAAACTCGTTCCAAGTCATCTGACATGACAACCAAGCCTTTAATAGCCTTTTGCAATTGCTTCATTGAATTATGAATCAATTTTAATAGTTTGTCGTATCTATCAATTTCTTGTGTCAATACTGTCGTTAATGAAGAAACTCTACCCTTCTTATCTTTCTGAAATATAATTTAAGTACAAATTAAAATTGAAATTTCATCGCTCTGGAAAATAATGAAGCAAATGTTAAAATGAATCTCTTCTGTACCACTATATTGTGCCCAAGCCCAAGGCACAGTATACCGTGGTATACTGTGGCTTAAAGTTCCACTTAACCTCGAAATACTAATTTTGAAGTTGATTTATGACAGTTTAGATTTGAGTAAATTTGTGCTTTGGTAGATCTTTGTCGTATCGGAATGGAAATGTTAGAAGATGATGACGATTTGGAAATGATTGGTATGATTGAATACGGCATACCCAGACAGTTATATACAAGGAAACATTATTTTAATACATTCGATCCTTAGACGTTTTATCTCATATTTAGAATGACGACGGAAACTCATCTCAATTTTCTTGGAGAAATTGAAATTGTTCATTTTCTATGACATTTTTATACTTGCTAATAATATCTAATAATAATGATTTTTCACGTGTTGTGAAATTTATTCCACGAGATCGTTTTTCTCCGCTCATATTTAAACTCAGTGTTATGTTATCTATGATTTAAACTACTAAAATGACTCGGAAGTGCTCGGAAAGAAAAATACTTACAGCCCTCTAATCCGATGTTGCCAGTTGCATTATATTGTAATAAAAATATCAGAAATATAAAACTAAAAAAAACAAACAAGAAAACCCAGGCCCAAACCCGGTTGATCAAAGTGTAACTATGTATAGAAATATCAAAAAATAAGAAATGAAAAACTAGAAAAATAGAAGGTTAAAAGCTGCTTGGACGCATGCGCACCTCAACTACTAAATTTGAGGTGGTGGGAGGATTAGAGGGCTGTAGGCAGGTGCTTCTAAATACTTATCGAAACGTCAAAACCAAAGATGACACAATAGATGACACCAACTAATATTAAATGCATAGATCAAACTGGATCAAACTATTCCTGACAAAATCTTCTTTTTCAAAAAAAGATTTTAAAATTGCGGCGTTGTCAAATGGAACCTCCCACTTAGTTAAGGGATAGAGCAGGGGCTGGAATTTACTCCAGGAACCCAAGAACACAAGTTCGTGTACCATTGGGTGATGGTGTATCTGGATATCAGGCCGAGATATATGCTATCTTGGAATGTGCGCAGATAAACCTAGACAGAGGTTATGTGGATCGACGCATAACCATATACTCCGACAGTCAGGCAGCAATTAAAGCCCTGAGTGGGTATACCAGCAACTCAGGACTCGCTAATGAATGTCGAGAACGACTTGCTAATCTTGCAAGGCGCAACGTGGTGCGGCTAGAATGGATTCCAGTCCACTCTGGTTTTGAAGGCAACGAGATGGCGGATGCACTGGCAGCGGAAGGAGCGGCAGCTCTCTTCTGCGGCCCGGGCCCGACCCTGGTCCTAACAAAACAAAGAATACGCAAGGAGACGAAGAAGTGGCTGAAGAATCAGCACCTCGCTCATTGGAATGCTCTGCAGGGTCCTAGGCAATCCAAACTTTTACTGAAGGGATGGACTGATGGACACGCCAGGGCAGCCACTGAACTACCAAGGAGTAGGCTAAGGAAGATAGCAGGACTCCTAACAGGGCACTGCTGTATGAGGGAGCACCTTTACAATCTAGGAGTAGAGGAAACTTCCCTATGCAGGGGTTGCGGCATGACTGATGAAACGTCAGTTCATGTTCTCTTAGAGTGTCCACACTGGGCTGTACTACGCAGGCGAATCTTCGGAGTCCCTGTTATGGCCCCTGGAGACACAAGTAGGCATCCACTGAAAAAGGTTGTGGCCTTTATAGAAGGGCTCGGCTTTATGGATGTCTAGGTAGCAGGAATGGCACAATGGGCCCGCCAGTGGCCTCAGTGCCGGAACCTTGGCTTGAGTTTGTCCAGGACAAAGCTCGCCTGCAAACTTAGTAGTAGTAGTAGTTAAGGGAGGTACGGCGCGAACGAAGTTCCACTTAAATTATAAGTGTCACTTAGTCAAGTATGACTTTTTAGGATAATCGGTGCGAATGGCCCTTAGAGCTAAGATGTATATTATTATATAATTACACCTAACAATATAAAATAAGAGTAAGCTGCAAATATTTGTTCAGGTCTCATATTGCTGCAAGGGGAGTAAAAATGTGTCATTTGGTTGATAATTTTTGGAAATTAAATAATGGTTACCTTATACATGTGCACGTTTACATCATCTGTTGGTATTTTCGGTATAACTGAATCTAGAATTCCTTCTGCCAATTCATAAACAATATCATCACTAGACCTACCTTCTGCACCTGCACTTGCTCGTGGTTGACATTCTACTATAGTACGAATGACCGCATTAGTTTCTTTAACCTATAAGAGTTTTTACAGCAGATAAAACTAGAAACTAGAAGGCAAGTACCTACTCTTCAAGGAGTGTAGATTTGAAAAACCATAATCGATTAAAATATGAAAAATATCTACCTGATAAGCAATATTTGCATTTTCATGCATACCAAAGATTTCCGGTTCTTCTATAATTGGTAAATTATCAACAAATATTCGATAGTCGTCAATATTTGAATATATTGGACAATAATATGTCCCCGACGAAGAATAAACATAATCAGGTTTGAGAATTTGTGGAGAGAAAAAGATCTTCAAAATGGTTTTCAGACATCTCAGATCCCAGTAGTCCGTTACTCTTCCGCCGTAGGTTATTTCGCCTAAAAACAATTAGTTTAACAAGTAAAGAGTACAAATAATTTTCGGTACACCGTTTGCTTATACTCTTTACTAATGTATATCAAGAGATTAATAGAGTTCATATTAGTAATACCCTTCTTGTGTGCGTCATCAACTGTTAATGTCCTTCTAACACATTACATTGGAAGAAATGGAATAAAGGCAGGTCTGTGATTAATCCTAAATCCTAATCAAAATATCACAATAATGAACCGTTTACATGTATTACAATCGTTAACTCTAATCTTTGATTTAAAAAATTGATTACTTGATGATTAGAATACGCGCAAGCGCGACCTATCAATCGGGAGAAATTATGCATTCAAACTAGAATACAGACCTACCTTTCGTAGCGATAATACGGAATGAAGTTCAAAAAAAGGTAAAACCTCGCAATTTTTTCGTCCAGCATGGATTGACTTGAAATTTTAAGAGGAGGTAGGTGATAGCCGAAGGTTCAAAATCTATATCGAACCGAAGGGCGCTAAACGGTTTTTAGGAGTGAAAACTACCCTTATTTGTCAAAAATCATAAAATAACATTTTAAACCTGAAAATAGGTAAGATTTGGTTTGGATAAGTTGAATAATGATTGTTTTGAGCTTTGGAATACAATTTCAACATATTTCAACCCCTAAAAAGCAGCCCCTGTTACAGCTTAATGTAAAAAAATCACGAATCCTTAAAAAATGATTTCGCCTCCAATTGATTTGCATAAAAATTTGGGATTAGGCTCAACTCACCCTCTGCTTTATATATCATGTCATGCCGACGAACCCTGATTGTTTCTTAGAGGTGAAAACTACCCCTAAATGTCAAAAATTAAAAAATAGCATTATAAATCTTAAGATAGGTGAAAATTGGTTTGAATTAGTGAAATGATGAATTTGTTACATTTAAAAATACAATTTTATACTTTTTCACCCCTTAAAAATCAACTGTTATTAGTGTTATATGTTATACTGTATTTGAAAATCAAGAGAGAGTAAATTCCCAGAATAAAAACTAATTCGGTATGCAAAACTATAGTACAGTACGTGCGGTAAAACTTCAATATTTGTAATGCATTCTAAATTGTTTTTGTTAATTTCAATACAAAATTTATTAAATTTCTTGGACTATCACATTATTTTAAGGTCTTTCATTGTTACTACAGTAGGCCTAAGAGGATTAACGTGCGTCATAGGCGTAACCAGATTAGAAAGGGATAATTGTTATTTAACGACCTCCGAATGGCAACAGCTTCTAATGACAGATATTTTGACTTATAAATAGTGCTTAAGTTTCTAGAAATGCAGTTATTTGATTTTCGATAAACGTGACAAATAGTAGTGACTAAAAATGGAAGCAGTTTGTGAGTATACGCCAGTGAAAAAATTAAAACTAGACCATTTATCGCTCAATGAAAAAAGAGCTGTAGTGAATGTGTACCACTATTTTAAACATCAAAATCCCTCAAACACTATTGACAGTGTAGTTGAAACAACATCTAAGGCAATGGGATATGGAAAATCTACAATATATAGAGTTCTAAAGGAGGAAAAATCAGGTGGAGTAACCTCACCAAAGCCGAAACCAGGTAGACCAAAACTATTAAAAGTCAACGTGGACGAGTTTTTTAAAAATGCTATTCGTAAGCTTGTTCACTCATTTTTTATAAACAAGCAAATACCAACTTTAGATAAAGTTTTGCAAGCCATTACGAATGATGTTGATTTACCCACAATAAGCCGGGATAAACTATGGAAAATGTTACATGAGTTAAACTTTAAATTTGAAAAAATGGGCAGACACTCAATGCTAATTGATTCTGAAGAAATTGTATGTTGGAGAAGACAGTACCTCAGAAGAATACAACAAGTTAAAGCTCAAAATAAAAACATTTATTATTTAGATGAAACATGGGTTAATGAAGGACATTGTGTAGGAAGAGTTTGGAAAGACAAAAATATAAAATCATCCCATCAAGCTTTTCTAGAAGGATATACTGGTTTTAAGGAACCTATAGGAAAAGGTAAACGATTAATTATTTGTCATATAGGCAGTACAAACGGTTTTCTTGAGAATGGTTTACTCTTATTTGAATCCGATAGAATTGATATGGGCTCAAGTTAAAGGTTATGTTGCCAGAAATAACACTACTTTTAAATTATCAGATGTTAAAAATCTCTTCAATAAGGCAATATCTGAAGTAACAAGTGAAAATTGGCAAAAATGTATTAGACACGTTACAGAAATAGAAAAAAAAATGTGGGAGCTAGATAACATAATTGATATTACTATAGAGCCCATTGTAATTTCTCTAGAATCAGATGGTGAATCTTCTGACACAGAGTGCGAGTAATTATTAAAATTATTAATTTATGTAAGTACTTTAATTTTATTTTTAGATTTTTATTTTTTAAGATTTAATATTGTCGTATTTTTTGCATGTTGCTCGTCAAATTTTATCCTTGTGGTTGGTTTTTTTTTCTCATATACCTACTTAATTGTTTTTTTAGCTCCTCATATTAATTTATAAATAATTGTAATTATCTGTACATATTATATACATATTTTGTAAATAGACATATGCCTAAAACAAAATGCCTAAAATAATATTGACTTTTTCTTCATTTTACCCAAA
Organism: Galerucella tenella; assembly: GCA_910591685.1. Taxonomy (NCBI): domain Eukaryota; kingdom Metazoa; phylum Arthropoda; class Insecta; order Coleoptera; family Chrysomelidae; genus Galerucella; species Galerucella tenella. The sequence continues at coordinate 28,872 of CAJUYH010001967.1, read as the reverse complement.
TTAAATTACTACTTACGAATTATGTTTATCTATCTAAAATTGGTAATCTAGGTATAAATAACTAAAACAAATTAAATATTTATATTTCCATATTAATTTAATTTTGAAAACGCACGTCTATGGTTTACTGCCTTTAACACTGATAACTGCAAAACATTTCTGGGAATTTATTCTCTCTTGATTTTCAAATACAGTATATACAATGTTATACAATCGAATAATTCTACAAAAATTGTCAGCGCACGTGCTATTTCTTCCTAAATTGAGGGAACACTGGCGAGAAACCAACGAAATACACACTCACACACCTTGACACATGAACAGATGTTTCTTTCCTATTGTATTTCAAATTTCAAAAAAACGAAACATTTCGTATATATAACGCCCCACTGCCGAATAAACCGGTTTTGTACATTATCATGCTTCCAAGTGTACTATACTATACTATTGGAATTTTTCGAAAACAAAAAATCGATTGGTTTTTTTAACGTATTTCCTTCATTTTTGATGATAAAAAGTTTATTCAAAAACGATTTTGTAGGGTTTTTCAAGAACTACAAGGATCTGTCAGTTGAATCTCTTTAGACCCTTTCGTTTTTATGGGGTGAGTTTAAAGGGCTAAAAAAGGTGGTGCTCGTGCGTGAAATATTGCGTGTCAAATGCGTCAAATATTAACTGTACAAAAAATCTACTTAAAGGAAAAATTTTGTCATAAAAAAAGCTACAATTTCGTGTTTTAACTTTGCTTGTACCTCTTATATTTTGAAAGAAAGGGTAAAAAATACAAAATTATGCAAAATAACTTTTTACTTTAAGCCATAATTTTTCGAAAACTATGAATTTTAAATTGGTCAAACTTCTTGGACATATTAACCATACACGTACAAAGAGAATTGCACAGGGGTAAAGATCAATTTTAATTAGGGGGGTAGTTAGGGGGTTGTTTTCACCGATTTTTTTGTATAAAAAAATTCAGTACTGACATTATTTTGGTCATAATTCACTCAATTTTGATGCTACAGAACTTTTTTTTTTAAAGAAAGGTCTTATTATGCTCTTTGAAAAAGATTCCATGAGTTTTCTACGATAAATGCATCATTTTTCCGGTATTCGACTTTGAATCTATCACATTTTGCGTTTGGGAAAAAAAGCTAATCATTGATGGGCCATATCTCGGTTCCTATTGGTTTTAGAAAAATTATAAAAAAGAATTTTGTTTGTTTTTTTAAAAGCTACAATTTTGCTCTCTACAGTTTTTTTGATAAAATGCATAATTTTCGAGTTATCCGCGAAAAACATATCAAAAACGTCGATCTTTTCCTCTAAAAAGCGTTACTTTCAATCGCGAATAACTTAGAGAATATTGATTTTACAAAAAAATGTATAGAACATTTTTTGCTTAGAATCACTTTTTAAATTGATTCCTGTGGTTAAAATGTAATAAAAAATTTTCACCCCCGAGATGGCGTGGCAACCACCCCCAAGGCTTTAGCGCCCTTGGGCTATCACCTACCTTCTGTTAAAATTTCAAGTCAATCTATGCTGGACGGAAAAATTGCCAGGTGAAATGCTTCATTCCCTGTACTACTCGGGTTGACACGATCCCTAACCTGCACGTTCGTTTACATAACCCGAGTTGCCTATCCGTGTTCGGAAACTTCCGAGTTGACTGGATGACTGACCCAGGTTCATTTTTTGTAACCCACCTCGAGGGGTGGGTCGGTAGAGACCTATAGGCTTGCGCATTACTGAATGGTAATATAACATAACCTAATTCTTTTGGTGGTAACGAAATATATTGCTTTTATCAAACATGAACAAAAGGAGCCTTGCTACATTAACGGCGTTGGCATTTGATTATTTTTTCGAAGATGATGACGAAGTTGAAGAAGAGATGTATGTTTTGTTATGACGTTAGCTGTCAGATCAAAAACGAAACCTATTAGTTCGTAAACTACAGTTCCCGGGTAGGTGATCGGAGTGATTCATCACGTCGTGACCTCTCTGGATCGAATTTTAAAGCCTTTTCGAATTTGGCTGAATACGATCCTGATGATTTTATCTATCAAATTTATGGTTAGCTATATGTCAAAATAGCAAATAAAATAAACGACATACCCAAAACCCGTTTATACGTCACAAACGATGACGCACACCAAGAAGACTATTGAATGTACTGTAACTATTTTTATTTTTACCGGTAAGGTACTCCAAAGCGTCCCAAGGTATGAATCCTTCCGCGCAAAACATCTTTAAAGTATTAAACGCAAAATCTCTGTCGCTGTCGTTAAATTCGTAGATGATATTCCATCCCAGAGGACCGAATTTTTTTCTTTCTTGTACTACTGCATGGAACGTACACAAGCCGAACAGCATTGCCCTCCACTGTTGGTCCAATGCTTAAACAAAATATTTATATGTCGAGATAAAAGCCACCGCCAAACTAATTTTGACTACATACAACAATACCAAATTGGTTTTGGCAGTTCGTTGCTGGTATTTGTCGAGAATTTTTAAATGGGTAGCACCTGCGATATATCAATTACAGAATGTTTAGAGGAAGAAGAATGTCAAAAAATCTATTTGGTGTCCTATTTTTAGTTGTTAGAGTATTTAGAAAGCATTTGTTATATCTCCAGAAATGACTGCTGCTACTAAATACTACATCCACTGGGTACAAAAACAAAAATACAAACACATACAACAAACTATTTATGTATATAGGTACTCTGTATGAAACCACTGACGTTGCCTGAGGATATTATAATTTGATCTTTGCCAATATTTGGCCTGTACGGAATTTTATTTTCAATTTCTCGTTGTTAATGCTGCCATTCTAACCAAGTTCAAACTTTGGTCTAAAGATACAATTTTGGAACTTTAGTTATTAATGTCAGGTTATGTTTGAGTTATCGGGGGTCGCGACGCAAAAGAGCTGACCGTTACGTTACGTTATGTTACGTTGATTCGTTATGTGCCTTGCTTGCGTGCGTATGCTCTCTCCTGAGTCTCTTTCTCGTTTACGAAGCAGCGATTCATATGCTTCGGCCGGGAATCGAACCAGGGACACCCGCGTGGAAGGCGAGCATTCTACCACTGAACCACCGATGCTATATTAAAATTCTATGCAAAGTTGCTGGTATTCGCAGTGCTGGTGATCTACTTGAATTTGTTCGGATACATTTTTGCTATTATTTCCATAATTTTTTTGCGCGATTGATCTTTTTTGTTTATTTACAGCATCGGTTGTCAGGACGGTAGGTTGTGTTTACTGGTTTCTAAGTTTAACACGTCGGTAAGTGATTTACTTACAAAGTAATAAATAGCATAGCACACGATCGCGCAAAAAGTATAACCATCTCGAACGTTAAGGGTAATTACAACGTTTGCATGTAGATTCCTCTCGTAAAATTGGACAAAATGATATGAGGATTAAGGGGTCTAGCACATTTACTTTTCGAAATACAGGGTGTTGAAATTTTGGAAACTTGAATGTTTTAATTCGATAACTTTAAAATGGATGGATAAATTGATTTGACATTTGGCAGGTTGTTTTTAAATGTAAAAGGGCCTATTTTGATAGAAATAGTAGTTTGTGCAACTTGTGTGGATATGATGGCCATATCGCACGACGACGAAATTTGAGCACGACGCCGTAGGCGGAGTGCTCAATCGTTCAAGTACGATATGGACACGATATCCACACGAGTCGAACGACCCACTTGACAAAAAATCTAGAAAATAAAAATTTCTATAAACTGTAATATAACTTCAAATTGAAAATTTAACAATTCAATTTTGTGTTTCCACTAATTTTTTTGTGGTAAACGTACAGTTCTTGAATGTCCAATTTGTATAATGCTACGGTTTCCCTTTTTAAATTTACGATTCTGTTATAAGTAGATGTTGCTAGTAGGACTCCCTCATGAAGGGTACTGTACCATTATCTATAATAATGAATATTCTGCTAAATATTTCAGACGACTACCTGTTGTCGTTATTAGTATCAAGCAGAATAATTATTTAAAAATAAAATTAACAATAAAAAAAAAATTCTTCACGGGGAATCGAACACGGGTCTACCGCGTGAGAGTCTGGTTTGCTTACTACTCGACCACCGAGGAATATGCAAATTGTTTATCTATAACGTCAGATGTATCACATAATTTTTGCTTAAAAGGAACTAAAGTTCCTACCGTGTGTCCCGCGACACGTTCTACCTTTTTTTTTAATTTGAAGATTCCTAAGTGTTCCCATTTTTTCAAATCATGGTATTCTTACTGATGGAAAGGAGAGCAAAATATTTGGGGGGATTTAATTTTTGCAAGCTTGTTGCACTTGAGAAGTTGTCAATTTGTTGTCAAAATTATAGTTTCTGTAGTTTTATGAAATATCAAAAAATACAGTTGTGTATTCTTTGGTAAAATTTTTTTTTTCCGAAGATCTCAGCTCTTAGAGCTATTGTGCACTGATTTTTTATATCAAATATTTTGTACCAGAAAAATTTGATTACGGTAATCGCCCGTAGCTGATGTCAATATTCTAAATCGAGTTAATTATAATATTGGATTAACCTACCATTGTCTTCAAAGAAGGATCTATCCATTTCAGAGAAAGCTCTTTTAATATTAGCTCTTAAACCTTTAGGCGGCTCGTTTGTAACTTTTACGGAATTTTGTAAAACAGACACTGGAAACGATTTAGAAGGCATTGAACTCATGTACAATCTGAACTGCTTATGAACCTTGTTGGTATCCCTAGCAATGGCCAGAACGATTCTTTCCATTGATAACATCCACGATGTGGCCAAATGACAATTCTAAAAAATAAATTCAGCAAAATATTTGGTAAGTGAACAGAAGTAAGAGTTATTATTATTTTTAAGGGGTTTCATGGTTTCCACCACCATAATATTATTCATCAAATAAAAAAATTACGATGGACGCTCGTCAAACTCAACCCAGTCAATTTGTCCTCTCTCATTGTAGCCAGGTCTTTAACCTTCGAAGGGTACTGTGGAAGATCGTTTAACAGTAGCCGCAGTAGCATGCAGGAGTGTAGGGAAAAAATATTGGCTTCCTCCAAAAGTGCAGACACTACAATATCCTTTAATTTGTCTCCTGATAATTCTTTCTTTTTCCACAGATTATACCACTTAATTCTGCAGAGATGTCACCCAACTCTATGAAAGAATTGGCATTTTCTTCTAAATGTTTTAAAGTAATTTTTAGCATGTTTTAAGGCTGAAGATTGGATAGGGCAAAAGCGGATGTATATTGTGTGAGCAGAATCTAACATTCAACAATGTCTTTTCTCACCATAACTCCTCTAGAGCCCGCTAGAGATCTCTCCATCTCTTGAATTCCACTAACTGGCAGACGTAGATTCCTCTACCAGTCGCTAGGTGGCTCTAGATCAGTGTAAAGCGTTGAGAGATGTACGATAATAGTTTTCAATAGTTTGAGTATAATTTTATTATTAAAATAGTTATTTCAAGAATTGTAATAAATTCTGCCACTCGCTGGGTACGCCCATGATCTAAGAACTTTATCAAATTTATTAGTTACTTGTAAAAACACCCAGTCTCCTGTTTCGATGGCATCTTGAATGAGTTTTTCAGCAACAGGACCTTGTCCTTGACCCAAGGAAATCGATTTAACTCTGTTACCATACTCCATTTCAGCTGCAAATCTTTGGAAAGCGCCAAATGGATCAGAACCTGTGCTCAGGATAAATATAAGTGGTACACCGTTGTTAGTGTCTTGATATCTAAAATAATTTTTTACAATTAAAGTGAAAAATGTTAAATTTGCAAACAATAAATGCTTACAAAACAGGTAGCGATGCTTGGGGACTTTCGATGAATATTTTTCCCAATTTAATTTTCACGTATTCCGTTATAGCGAATATTAACTTTTCTTCAGCTACGGATTTTATAAGCATCAATTTGTCAAAATCGTCAAGACGTTCATTCCAATCCACTTGGCTGTGGTTTGAATGATTTGCTACTAATTTGATATCCTAAACGAAACAAAAACATTTCAAAATTACATTCAAAGCAAAAGATCTCACTTGAAATAACTACATTTAAATGTTCCAAAAAGTTACTTAATCACAGTTTCCTGTAACAATTGTCATATTTAAGTGAAGCGTGTTATCAATACATGTCAAGATAACAGTATTATCACAGATTATAAAGAGAACAGATACGAAAGCTTGACAGAGAACTGTAAAAAGAGAGAGAGATGGGTGGACATACCCATTTAAATGCACATCGTCTTATGCCGACTCCGTTCGGGCTGCTTCGCGAAATTTGTCATTTTGCATAATATTTCCTTCAATTTACGATCATAGGTCAAATATTTTATAAGCATTTTTTTAGTGTGATAGTTATACAGATACAAATATTCGATAATTACTTGTTTTGAATCAATTTTATTAACATTAAAATTATACAATTAAAAAGATTATAATGTATAAAAATCACACCATAAATATATACTTTTTTCACAAATCACATCCTTGGCAACCATGCACAATAACGGAGACGGCTAACCTAACCTAACATAATCAAACGTCAAAACATGCTTAAAATCACTTGTAATCTGTTCTCAAAATTCATAAAGCCATTTTTGTTTGCTTCCTTGTTTGAAGGTGTTCAATCGGCGATATTAATTGTGTTATTTGACTAATCGATTGTGGGTTATGGTAATATCACAGTATATGAACCAACCAGCAGTATATCTCTCATAAATTTCATTCATAAATTGCCAGAGCTTTTGATAACCTTGAACGGATCGTTTTACGATTCATCGTAACATAGGTGTAGGTGCATACGTTTTAAAATGACTTGAACGTGTTAAATGTTTTTTCTTAAATATTGTAGAACAGTACACTAATGAGTTAATAAAACAATAGTCTCATACACAATATTTATTGGTTTTTCCATATTGCAATTTTCATTTTGTTATGATTTTTAAAATTTTTATTGACAAATTTTAATGTGTAATTCAGTCGTAACCTGAAGAGAAGTTTTATTGACTATTTTATTGGAAAATCAACACAAGGATGTGCAAACTATGTTGTTTGACTTATATTTATAAGTGATTCAACAATATTATATTCCGTAGCAACTTTCTCAAAATTCATTTGGAATAATGTTTCTAATAATGAGATGTATTGTACAAAATGTTCATGCGGCATATTCAAGTTTCCAAAAGTATCCTTATTCGTATTTTCATAAGCTCTAAGGTATCTGTATAAAGACGAATCGTCTAAATTCTGATACGCTTGTGAATACGTCTCACATACGCTGCATATATGAATTTCCGAACATTTTTTAATTAAATAACCACAAAATTGGAATTGGAATAGCCTTTTTTAAAAGAAGTTTTCTTTGATGATGTTGCATAATCATGTCTGGTTTAAAATGAGCACCACATAAACGATGACTACTATTCTATAGAGTTTCTATTTTTTACATCAAGTCAGGCCTATCGCATGCTTCGAGCCAAACTTTAGCTCTGAAATAAAAACAACAAATTAAATCAATGCATGAAACTAAGGCTCATAAATGTATGTAAACTTTGGTTGGATCGCAGCACAGCACTGGCCGCCGGATGATATAGTCATCCGAACGACGTTGTAGGTCACAGAGAGCTCGGCAGTGTGACGTCACGAGATAACATACTGGTTCGTTCATATACTGTGCTGTGGTAATATTAGGTCTGTTCCAACCGCAATCAGAAACTGTCAGAAGCGATCAGAGAATAGGGCATGTCCACGTGACGTCACAAACTATTTTGACAAGACTTAGGTGGTAAAACAATAAACAAAGCGTTCAGAACACGTGGTACTTAATAGTGAGGTTATGCTGATTTATAATGGTAGATCGTGTTTGATTTTAGTTGATTTTGCTTCAGTGTACTTTTAAAGTTATTTTAATTGTTGAGCTTGCATATTTAATAATATATAATATGGGTTAATAGTTGTTTGTTGTTTGATAATTTTTCATCATGTCTATTGTTTATTGTTTTACCACCCAAGTATTGTCAATGTCATCTGTCGTGGACATGCCCTATAGTCGACCATTGCAATCAGGGGTAGGAAAATTACGCGAACGTAAACTCGTTCATAGATAACATAACAAACTCGTTGTTTACTATGATCAGTTATTCTCTGATCGCTTCTGACAGTTTCTGACTGCGGTTGGAACAGACCTATTAACTATAAAAATATAGTGGTATAGATTATTATTCTTATAAAATGGATAAACATCACGGCGGAGTGTATTGTTCATACAGAGACTGTCCAAATAAATTTTATTCGGAAAGAAAAATAAAATTCTTTCGATTTCCAAGGGATGAGAGTATTTAATTTAATATCCCGTCCTATGATGAAAGAAATGTTAAAGTTTTTGATATTAACTTTGGTGCTACAAATTATTATCAAAATTCTCAAATAGGCGTATATTGTATTCCCTTTGATAATAAATAAATTAAGAGTTATTTGTACTTTAATATTTGGTTGATTTTTGTGATTATTTGTGCTATCTTAAAATGTATTTATTAATTAATCTCCCAAGAGTAATGACTATTTATAACAAATCATAGGAATGTACATATAGGTATTAAATCAATACATAAATATATATTCGATTATGATTATTGTTTTAATTCATGGTGCAGTTTTAAATATTTAGTGGAAACTTCCAAAAAAACTAGATCCGGCACTAGAAATTGTTATTGTCCCCGAGTCAACAGTGCAATTTGATAAGAAATTCAGAAAATATTGTAAACTGGCAACATCGCGGCCATACCGAGTACAAGGTCCAAGGTCATTGACGACGGAGCTGAAAATCGTTTGATGTTTTACCGGGATTCGTATCTGTTCTCTTTATAATCTGTGGTATTAAACTATTATAACGCCTTAAAAATTTTAACATTGCTTTCCAAAGAGTAGACCGCTCACTAAGAACAAACATCTACTTCTCGGGCTATGTGCCCCGACAGACAATGAATTACAGTTCCAAGTTAAACGGGGTTGGGAATCTGCACGATATAACCAACCATTCTGGTTTGTAATTAGAAGGGACAATATCACTTATACACCAGTTTCGGCGTATATGCCCCTCATCAGTACAAGGTGGATATCATCCGTCCAGAAGCTTTGAGAGTACATAATTCTGAACCGGAGACAACGCTGAAAACACATTAATACATTTAACCCAATGCAATTTATTGAGATAAATATTTCTAATAAATTTAAATTGTCATACAGAACGGCACCAGTGATCTATACTGTGTGTATCACTATCCATGTTTTGGAATGAGATAATCGAATTAGATGTTGGCTTCAAGCTATGTGTGTTGTCAGTGTAGCAGGTTTTTCATCTAGTTTGTTTAATGATCGAAGATTGGACCCGTCAAACGTTGTCTTAATTGTTTAAGGGGCATCTACCAAATTCGACCTTGCACAATTATGCTGTGTATATTTTTTTGTTTCCCTACGTCCTCACGTTCAAGTTCACATAACGAAAATTTTATTACAAATATGAAAGCTCTGCAACATGTAGGTAGCCAAGCGGTCCAAGCGGATTTTGGTTCACGTGATACTCTATAAGCTTCGTCAGTACTGAACTGGGAGATCGGCGAGCGTTGTATCAACAATGGAACGGCACGCGACTACCGAAGCAGAGAGACAATGTCAGTAGTCATAGAAGGATAGAAAAGCGAGAGATGGATTTTTATCCGATATTTTAGTGGTAGCAACCGAATTTCAATAAGGAATTGTACGGTCATAAGTAATTTGAGGATTCTGAGATTTTTATATAGTATTCATAAAGCTTCAAATTAGACCCCTTATAAATTAGTTTTTCCATTCAATTCATATTTAATTCTTTACAAGGGCTTAAACTTTGCTTAATATGTGTATTTTTCATATTTTTTTCAACAAAATTTGGTTAGCATTTCAAAGTTTTTATTCAATGAGAACTCTAAGTTTAACATTAATCTACATGATATATTTTTTTCTTAATTTTCAATACATCCATCCATCTTTGCCAAAAATACTTCGATATTTTGTCAAATCGCTGCCGATAGATTCCCCTTAAGTAACACCCTGAATGAATTTGAATAGGTATAATAAATGCTTTCATTACACACTTACTAATTTGTATTCTCCTATTTGAACTGTTATGATTTTTAAAAGGTCATTTTGTACACCTTCAAAATGTTCGTAAGTGTAAGACAAATAATTTGCAGCAGTCCATATAGCATCCGTTATCGTTGGATAATCTGGTTTTTTTGGTAAACTGGCTGAAAATAATAAATAAGTACTTGACATAAAAAAAAATGTCTCCACTTTACATTCGAATAAGGATACAGAGAAAATATTGTGGTATTTTGCAATCAAGGTTTCAGTCTTGTTTGTATAGTTCTTTTCACGATCCAAGAAACTGACCTGACCTGAGATGGGATAATGACATGCAATTCATCAGGTATAGTGCGGCTCTGCACGGTAAATCCGAAAAGTTTTATGGTTTTATTGCATCTCAAGCCTAAGTCAAGTCAGTTTCTAAACTAGAGATTGAAATGTTAAATCTCAAAACATGCTTGTTTGTAGATTGTAAAACACAAAGATTACCATATTAAATACTTAAGAAGCTTAGCCGTACAATCTGTAGTGGCAAAGTTAGGCATCATTAGACCGTTTCATTAAACACTTATTCTGCCAAATTTTGCGACGTCTCCTTCTCCTCTGTTTTAAAGTAAATATTCGCTTGAACTAAATATTGTTCAATAAGTTGGAATAGTCTAAAGTGGCTTAAAACAGTTGGCCAATATTTCACACAAGAAATCCATTCCAGAAATTGTTCCAAAAAATGAACTAAATATTGCACAAGAAATTGTCTAATCTAAAATGACCTTTAGATAGCGAAAAGAACTATACCTAATATGTTTGTTCCAACTGGCGATCGTTCGCGCAAGTACTGTATTTCTTTCGCGTTCCAACTGTATCGTTCTTGGGACTGTGTGTGTGAGAGAGAGTCAGATGGTACAGAAATTACTCCATTTGCCACAGAGTTTTCGGAATTGCTTAGTTACATTCATATAGTAACATTAGACTCCTTCAAGAAATTTATTAACAGATTGTATATTGAGTTAAGTGTATAAACCCTCACTTCGTGGAATCTATTCATCATATGGTTTTAAATGAAACTAACTGTTTCTAAATGACTCGAAAAAATGTGTAAATTGCAAGTAAATTATTGACAATTGTTTCGATAAATATATCATCGTCAGAATGACAGAAGTTACTTTTGACATGATGTATACTTGATATATATTTGGCTAGTCCAAATAGTGCCTATCTAGTGTTTCAAGTCAATCCATGCTGGACGAAAAAATTGCCAGGTGAAATGCTTCATTCGCTGTACTAATAGATACCGGGAAGGAAGAATCGCCGATATTTTGATCACTTTTACGAGGCCGAAGAATCGGCAACCAGTTGGAACAAAACCTATAGAATTGATTTTACCTTTGGTTCCAACAGGACCTCTCAACAAAAAATTCCATTGTAAATCTGATATTAATCCATTTTGTTGTAGCACGGCAATGCACAGCATAAAACTGTAAACAAGTTTATGTCTTTCGAACAGACCTCGTGATATGATTGTATACACTGCTATAGTTATCTCCCTCAATAAAATCGCCAATCTCTGTTCTAATATTTCATGCTTTTCACTTACTTCAATTACATTATTAAAAACCTGAAAAAGTAAATAAGTTCCAAGACGTTTCACTCCAAGTATGCTTAATATCATTTTTTTAAAATTTGTCAAATGAACAAAAAAAAGTTCAAATAATGTATTCTAAATATATGATGATTTTATTTTTATACGTTTCAAAAAGTTAGGTTTGGAAGTTAGTAAATTTTCCCAAATTCAAAATGCATTTGCATTTGAAACCATTTTGTTGGGGAAACTTAACTACATCTGACAACAGTGGTATCGATGTATCGTCGATTATGCTTATTAGTCCAGTAACAGCACCGGAAAATATAGAAAGCTCCTGAAATAATTTTTCTTCAAATAAAAAATAAAGATCGTCTCATTTTATACAAAAATGGTCCCCATCATTTTTTCGAAAATTCAATAGTTATCGAGATAATGAGACCTAAAGTCTCCTCATTTCAGCTGCTTCTCTGCCTGTAGGAATTCTGCTGTCTATGCATTAACTTGAAAGCGGGCGGATAAATTGTCCCATTACTCGGCAAAAAATTGACATTTCTCGATGATTCAACGCTCATTCCAATGGGAAGACCCGTAGCTATCATTCCATGTGACTTGCAGCTCGTTTGTACTTGAAAAAATATTTAAAAAAGCGGTCAAAGTTTTTTCCACAAGATTTTGAGACTATTTCATTAATTTGTTCATATATTTTAAAAAAATAGTCTTTTATCCTAATTTTTTTTATAATCTTTCTTGCATTTTGATAATAAACTGATTTGATTATTTATTTAAGAAAAAATTCGGTTTTTACCAGTGTGATCAATTTCCCTGATTTCTGGAAAATGATTGGATTTTATTAAAAATTAAAGAGTACATTCGAAAACTAGACACTCCAAGCTTTAAAATGATGTGCATTGAAAAGCAATATTATATAGGATGATAAGTTTTTGAATCGCGCTTGTTCCACAGATTGTACAGAACTCAGAAAATGGCTGAAAAATGTGAATAAACAAATCAATTTTTTATCAAAACACAAGAAAGATATTGAAAAAATAATTTTTGAGATCATTCAAGACCTCCTTAGGTTCCATTATAAAAAAAATTAGGATAAAAGACTAATTTTTAAAGAAAATATGAACAAATTAATGAAATAGTCTCAAAATCTTGTGGAAAAAAACTTTGACACCTTTTTAAAATCTTTGAATCATCGGGGAATGTCAATTTCTTGCCGAGTTACGGAACAATTCGTCCAACCGCTTGTTAATGTATAGACAGACAGAGCAGCAGCTGAAATGAGGAGACTTTTAGGTCTCATCATCTCGACAACTATCGAAAAAAATGATAGGGACCATTTTTGTAGATAATAAGACGATCTTTATTTTTCATCTGAAGAAAAATTCTTTTTTGCGCGATCTATATCTTTTGTTTATTTACAGCATCGGTTGTCAGGTCGGTAGGTTGTGTTTACTGGTTTCTAAGTCTAACACGTCGGTAAGTGATTTACTTACCGTTCAGAGGTCGGTAAGTAAATTACTTACCGACGTCTTAGCCCTACATATATTTAAGTGGTGCTAAATAATATATTACTTCATTCATTACACAAAAGGAACAAACAAAAATTAGAAGATTTATATTTTTTTGATGAACAGAACAATATAAAAAGTAATAAATGGCATAAAAGCAATTTCACCAAAATGCTAATTAAATTTTAAACTGATCGAGAAGTATAAATGTCACTTTTGACATTTCGTTCATTCCGAAGAAATTTAAATTATTTTATCTAATTCCGCTATCAAATGTGACACTTTACGTCACATTTTTCATAACCTTCATATATCAGTTATGAAAAGTAGTTATGTAAACACTTTACGTTACTGTTTATGTTTCAACATAGAGATATCACATGAGTTTCAAAGAATAATTTATTAATTAGGTAGGTACTGTCAAAACTGACAATTATTTCATTGTTTAAACTGTACAATTAACCCATTATTTTAATTCAATAGTATTTTGAGATTTATAAACATTGAAAACATTATTCAGGACACAGTTATTCAAAGTAAGTCAATTTTCTGGGTGAATACATCATAGTAACACTACTTCTAACACCATTTGATTCCACTTCAATATTATCATTGTAATTGAAGATTTTATTGAATATTATGAAAGCGCGGAATTAGATAAAACGTTGTACGTAAACTAAACACGTTATGAAGAGAGCGACATTGTTCAACACGCGTAATTTGCAGAACTCGCTAGCGCTCGTTTTGGCAAATATTACGCTTGTTGAACAATATCGCTCTTTTCATAACTAATTACGTAAATATCTATTATTCGAAGCTTATTTCAATACGATCGCGCAAAAAATGGTATAAGCATTTCGAATGTTAAGGGTAATACCGGTCTCCAGCAAAATTGGAGGCTGAGCGTAGCGAACCAAACCAAACATTGATGTCGACCGGTAAACAACCCTTACCGTTCTTGATACTTAAAGTGAGATTCATAGTCGACACTTGAGGGTCACTCATACTTCACTCATCCTTATTGTATGCAGAGACATTTGACAGGCGAAAAGTGAGGTTGAGTTTTAGTGTAACTTTAGTGAAATAAGTACAGATTCCAGCTACCTTGAGTGAAGATTTCTAACCTATAAACCACGTTTGTACCTTACACTGTCATTTTACGATATCAAAATTTTGTTTGGTTGTTATTTGTCTGTTATAGCCTTGATTATATACACAAGGGTTATAGTTTCAAATTTTTCAAGGAAATTAGTATGATGGATGATGGACGTTTATCGTTTACCTAGGTTAGTAATCACATTGGTGTGGTAAAAAGCAAAATTATTAAATTAATACTTTTTTTTATATGAAACAATGCTCTCCGCTTGAATTAAACTCGCGTGCCAGTGACACCCATGCCTTTTCCTTCCCAGCTAAGCTAGCACAATAAGTTTTTTTATTTTCTATAAAAGAATATTTACGAACCAGCTCACTTAGGGCTAGTTTTTCGGTTTCTTTAGTTTACTATTTTCATAAGAAATAATATCTACTACAAAAATTGAAAATAAGCATCTAAAATTATCTATTAAATAACTAGCTTGAAAAATAAACTTACGCAGCAAATAAGAAATATGTATGAACAGTAAAGACCTAAGTTGAGAATAATGCCATGCAACAGATGTCAGATGAACGTCAAAGGACGATCATAGATCACAGTTGTTAACCAAACGCAACCAAAAGTTCCTAATAATAACATTGATGCCCAACTTTCTTCATTCAAATTGAAGTATTACTTGAGTAATGACTGTGAATATGAAAAGTCGCCTCGAGCTAAACTCAAACTAAGTTGAGTTTGAGTATGAGTGACCCTCAAGTGTCGACTATGAATTTCACCCTTAATATACTATAATTCGCATATTTAGCCAGATATTAGCCAGAAACCCGTTTTCCAGGGCTTAGGGGGCCATTTTCCCCCCCTTCCGTAAACTTAATCGCGTTAAGTTTTTCCTGCCGGGACCTACGAGTTGAGCCCAAAGTGAAGTCTTCAGGGTCTTTTCACGAGCTTTGTCTCTTCATTAACTGGACTATATTTCCACAGCGACGCCACAGTAACGCAGCAAAAATCAGTGGAGTTGTGGAATTCTACGTTATCAAACTTTACCCAAAAATGAATCAGCGGAGTGAGTTCGCAAGTGGACACGATTTTTTTTGAAATGAATCCATTCTTGGACTCGGATCGCTCACCTCTACGTGCTCTACTTACGGTACGGGGACGCTGGGGCTTCGCAGGGAATGACGTCTCAAAATTTCCACTGATAATAATGTGTGCAGTAACTGATTGAAATTCTAGTATATAGTGGTAGCAATAATAAAATAAAAGTGAAAAGATACTTGCTTGATTAAAATATTTCAAAGAATATTGGTACATCGGATCTATATCAGCCAATTCGGCAACAACAAAATACAAAACTGATCCTCTCATAGCTACCAAACGATATTTTTCTCTAGCTATAGATATTTTTTCTTCGGTAGCTTCTGTTTCGATTAAGCGAGCTTCTATAATAGCGGACGTTTCCTAATAATAAAATACATTAAAAATTAAAAAGTTTTTATTTGGAAATGGATTATCATACCTTACTCTCGTTTAAAGTTTCTATTAGTTCCTCGTCATCTAAAATATTACCTTCGGAATGATATAACAGATACAGAATCTTGTCTTCGATACTTTTCAATTGAGCTTTATCGGCATTAATTCTAACAATCAATTCGGTTCTTTGTTTTTCCAAGTCTGGTCGCTCTAGTCTCACAACATCTCTATAAAAATCAACAGAAGAATTGACTTCTCCATCAAATATTTCTTAATTTGCATGTCAAAAGTATCTTAAAATCATAAGGCTATAGTTATTTCACCATCATTTCCTAAAGTTAGGTAATACCTAAATCAGATTTTGGAATTTTTTTTTTTTTCTTCTCTGTTTTTGGCACTTGGAAATCCATGTCCATTCAGCCAGTATCTAAGACACAGATGGTTAAATTCAGTGATATATGCAAGTCAAAGCTTCCCTAATCAATTATGTTAAACTTAATAATAATAAAGAAGAAAGAGTCAAAAGGATGGGTTTGGTACACAAACTTCACACCCAGGGGCCGATCAGGGTGACTAACCCTGATCATTTTGGATTTTGGAATTGCTGAGTGAAATTTTCGTTTTACCACGCGCTAAGAATTACTTGAGAGTGACAATATTGGGTATTTTCTATCATGTTTAGGCGTTTCTTAGCGCATGGTGAAACGTAAATTCTATTTTGTCATTCCAAAATCTGATTTAGGTATTACCTAACTTTGGGAAATGGTTGGTGAAATTGGGCATGAACTTTGCTTACGCTAATAACTGATCTTCTAAACCAGACAGAGTGACTGTAAAGTTGACAATTGTAACTTGAATACAAATTTCCGGTAGATAATGGGGATTCGCCAATTTTGTCGTGATATAAAATCGGAAGTTTTCGCTATATTCAACATCACTTTCTCCTAAACGAATTAAAGTTCGACCCCCCTAAAACAATCAGATATACCAGCTGAAACATTTAAAAATACATGGAGTAACACTGAGTCAAGCTTTCTCTTGAAAGTTACACCATGCATTGTCTAAAAAATTTAAGGTACATTTACATTCAATTACACGCGTGCTTAAGCTTGAAATTTGCTCGTTTGACATATGACATCTCCATGTATCCATTTACATTGAACATTTTACTCTTGATAAGCTTGAGCGGGATTGTTCTTTTGCTTGACAAATGCAAGCAGAGAGACAATTCCATCCAAAATTTTAAGGTTATGTTATGATTGTTAAGGAAATTTTATGATCATTTTTGTCTCATTAAATTTCTTTGAAGAGGAAAAGCTTCATCACCAATAAAAAATGTTGGCACTTCATCTGCAGTATTGGGAGGAAGTTTACTTGTTGGTATATTTAATGTGCCTGCTGAAAGGTTTTTTCCAAATGTGGAATTTTTTAATATGCCACCATCACAGTGCTCAATAAGACCCAATATCAACAAAGATAAAATTATATTTTGCATCACATATTGCTAATAGTATGCTAAATATTGCTAAATAAATGTCTCGTACTCAAAACCATCTTTTTGCGAATTTTCTTTCTCACACAATTTTTGGGAGGTTTTTTATGTAACGTTATTACGATAGATGCTAGAGAGCATAATACTAAACTTTTAATCTTATTCTCGTCCATTATTTTTATTTTTTTAGGTATCCAGCTCACGAAAAACTACGGCAAGACAAATTACATAACCAAAAAATGTAGATCCAATGTAAATGATCATTATGTGAAATGTCAATTAAGCAAGAGATTAAGCACGCTCGTAATTGAATGTAAATGTACCTTTAGACTCTATAATATATAATGACAGTTGCCCTGGGGAAAAACAATTATTTGGATAAATGTTTTGTAATTTGGTTGTTTTTAATTGATTTAATGATCCTTTTATTATAAACAGTCTGATATAGCTTATCAAATACCTAAGCATTTTAAAAAGAAGAAATGATGGATATAAAATGTAGATTTGTTTGAAGCCCCCGATGATATTCATTTAATAATGAAGGTTGTGAGGATAATGGGAATTGCTGGGAATTTTTAATCCTCGTTTCTTCGTGCGATATCCAAATGGAAAGTGCTTAAACCAGCCTGTCGGGAAAAACTCGATGTCTTGAATTCCAAGTAAAATTGCTGAATTTCTGAACTTGGAGAACTTCAGGGAGTATACTGGACACTACTGGAAGAACGTCGACCGCTTTATTAATGTCATAGCTTTCAACTGGAATGGCGGATGAAATCGCTGACCGTTTCGGGCTGTAGGTATAGTAGAAGTAATATTTTTAATGCAGCTATCTAATCGTATATCCCCTTTAAGTTATATTTCGGACTATGACGGTATCGTATCGAGTTACCTACAGTCAACGAATATTAACAACACGTTATATCTCGCTCGAATATCGGATCCTACTGTGTATAGAGCACCGTAAGTCTCCTACGCGCGATATGCATAAACAGGTTGTCCGTCGTAGGGATATGTAAAGAAATATACCAGTTGTCTTTTTGAGTGAGCGAATTTTCCTTTAGAAATAAAATAAACATTCACGTACGTGTGTTTGGTTCTGCAAACAGAATGATGGAAAGGTAACATACGTGGAAAAATGTATGAACAATACTATGCATTTTATAAATGGCTGGAAAATTACTATTACCTCTGCTTTGTCTTTATGGGAAACCTTAAAATGCAGGAATTATTCATTTATTTTAACAAGGAACCTTAATCAGGATTGCATTGAAAATTTTTTTGTTCTGGTAAGAAATTGTTGCGGAAACTCGAGAAATCCAACCCCAATTCAATTTTGTAGGGCATTCAAGAAATTATTTTCTCTAAAATATTTTAATGAGGTTGAAGGTGCCAATTGTATTAAAGATATTAATACAGTTTTGCTCGATGTAACTCCTGATATGCTAGAAGAATATAAAAATATCGATGTACCTATATTGACGAATAATAGCTCTTTAACAGTTTTCACATGCGACTATAGAAATCTTTCAAGTACGGATGGAAATGCTATAGTTTACATTTCTGTCTACCTATTAAGGAAATGTTTGCTGCAGCACTCTTCTTGTAGTGCTTGCACAAAGTATAATGATAAAAATACATTACCAAAAGAAGCGGCTGTATTTTTAGAGCATAAAGCATATTCGACTTTTAAAAACTATGGAGGTCTTAATGTACCTCCTAGTAATATTGTAGAATTATGTTAAGCAACTAGAAATAATCTTTGTTTAAAATTTTGATAAAATTAGTTGTCACGAGAACGTTGGAGCGACCCTTAGAAAATTATATGAAAATTTACTGTTTACAAATCCTTGTAAAGAGTTTCCTCATAAATATTTTTTAAACCTATATATTAGGCTGCGGACTTATTTCACAATTAAATTTGCGAACCGGGATATCAAAAATAGATATTCTTCGAAACAATCAATGAAACCTAACATAAAATTAAATATCTTAAAACATCTTTGAAAACCGGCATATTCAATATGAAAGACTTCCAGAATTCATAGATTTTAACTTATTTGGTTAAGCGCTTTTGGTTTTGGATGGTTCGTGTATCGATTCTCACAATTTTCGAATCGCGATAAATATTTTTCCCAGTACCCGTATTTTACTGTTAGGTAAGTTGGTACTCTTTGATGGCCTCGGATTTGAAACAACCTGTAATGATCTGTGTACATTTTATATTAGAATACCTATTTAAGTTGGCATTGGCAAACATTTTTTTTCTTAATTTTTATACCTACTAGTCTCATCTGTAGCTTACTACACTATCACTCTTTGATGTAACTTTCATTTTTCCCTTCATTTTTGCTACCAGTTCTTTTTATAATAATTATGTTTAGATTCACCAATTAAATATCCTGACGATATTCCCTTTTTTATCTTCTGTATGTTCCTTGTGGTATATTATTCATTCTTTTTTTAATTTCTTGGGAAATTAAACCACAATATTTTTAAATTCTTTATTTCAACGTTTCGGTAGCGTTCCATTAATTTCTACTTATTTTTTCTTGAAAACGGTAGCTTGAACGCTACCGAAACGTTGAAATAAAGAATTTAAAAATATTGTGGTTTAATTTCCCAAGAAATTAAAAAAAGAATCCCTTTTTTATTTTAATTTCCACTAAGCGGAATAGGTTACAATTATTGCTAGATGATTTTAAATCACCCTGGTAAGTGAACGTTTATTCGTTTTAATCGCTAGCGGTTTGCATCAACCTCGTATAAGCACGAGCACCTGCACGGCTCCAGGAATTTGTCGAAATCGTCGGCGCGCTTGTGTAAGCTGGACATGAAAGTTCCGACGGAGAGTGACCCTTCTTGTCTTGTTAATGTTCGTTGCTACAATCGAACAAAGAGCCGACAACTTTAAGCTCGCACAATATGTATTACGGCAGGTATACCTACCTATATTTACGTGAAATTGAGAATTTTTGGATTAAATAACGTCGAATTGTGTTTTCCTATAGTTATTGTTTTCAGCGTTCTTTCGCGCTTTGGTCTGTATTTGTTTGAAATTGAATGGAGAATTTTTTAAGTGGAATTGAAGGGGTTTTGACTTATTTTGAGAGCCGTTGACTGTTTCGGACTGTAGTTACGTGAAATTGAGAGTTTTTGGATGAAATAACGTTGAATTGTGTGTTTTCCTATCGTTTAAGACTGTTTTATTCAGCGTTCTTTCGCGTGTTGGTCTGTATTTGTTTGAAATAGAATGGAAAATGGTCCAATTGCAGGCTAACTTCCGTTTTTAAGTATATTCAAGTGAATTTGTGCAGTACATATTTAGTCTTCTTGTGCACACAATGCTTTTTAAGTGGATTTTAGGATTTCCGACTTTTTTCGAAAAGAGCGTCAACAATAAAAAGGAAGCTGCAAATAAAATTGTATACAATATAACGAGGCCAGAAGTCTCCTGGAGTAGTTTGCAAGAGTAACAGAAAACTTGGTTAGAGATGGAGAAATAATGGAGTCAGAACATTTTATACAAATTGACAAAAAACGAGAAAACATTTATCCAAATTTTATAAATAATGTTCATAATTGTAAAAATTGTATTACCTATACTTTGGCAAGTTTATCTGAAACCGTGAAAGGAATGCAGTCGAAAACATTCGACAATGCCACGTTTAACTATGAAAAAGTTGGAGTACTGATTATATAGAGATAATAATTATAAATGGGTCTTTTTATTATTGACAATATTAAAAATATGATTAAATGTTAATTTTATAATGTGCTTGTTTCCTTGGATTTATTCTATTAACATTATTTTCTGATTTATGAATATTAAAAGAGAACACTTTTCCAAATTTGTTATGGGCTTCTTAAAGCTCTGGCAACGTTGTACGAAAACCATAATGACCATACCCTTCGAATTACATAATTGGTGATTTTTATCGACCAGCTGACTTCTTATTGGCAAGCGCCCGCGTGTGTTCTTCTTTCTCACTTCGTCAATTGATTGATATTGATTTATCCAGTGGCGTTGGTATTGTCAGTGACCTTTGTAATTTCAGTTTTACTTGGTAAAATAGGTACCGTACGCCATTAGTACGTTTGACAGATATACGCCATGTTTTTCCTCGCCTCTTACCGATGCCGCGTAGCTCCAGATAAACTTGCCAAACTATACTATTTATATTAATATTAATAAATAAGATACACGTTTTATATAGCACAAATTATTACTACCCAAGGGTGGTAAGTTGACTTACAACCCGTCTTCAACTTCAAGGGCAATCGATACATTTTTGATAATTGTTATTTACGTCCTTCAAAAACAGTATCGAAATGCATTGTTTAATATAGGGTAGAGAATAGTATATTAAAGTATAAGTGGATATTAAGGTTTTTAAAACACGCGCGCAAGTGTTTTAAAGACCAGTTAACCACGAATACTTTACGCTATTTTTTTTATTGGTGCACTTTGAAATTATAAACTGATCTATAACTACTAAAATAAGGAAATAAGAACTAAATGTCAAATGGTTGAATTCGTGATGTATATTGATGTATATGATATATACCTTGCGTTGTCATGGAAATGAAAAAAACATAAACTAATTTCTATTTTGATCGTTCAACATTATTGAGTTCTGTGAATGTCAATAGTATTAATTTAAATACCATTTCCTAAGATTTGAAAAATCGAAATATTAATATTTCAAACAATACCAACGGCACTTTCCATTTTAATTTATAAATTTGACATTGTTAAATATTGTTCGAATGAAAGTTTTGAAGTTACAAAATACTCCTGTCGGATCAATAATCAAAAAAATTGTCATTTAGACATGATTTAGACTTCGTTTCTCGAGTTGTTGATGTTGCCACGGTAACTTTAAAACACGCGCGTGTTTTAAAGTTCGATTTAAACACGCTGAGGCGTGCTTTAAATAGGTAAAATGGTTCACCAATAAAAAAAATATATAATATTAACCTCCCAAGTAGAACTTATGCAGGACCGGTTGATGAAAATTCTTATTTTAAAGAAAATATCAGTATGGAAATATTTGTCACCTGTACAAAAGTTTGTTTTAACAAAATAGGACCTAGGGTGGGATCCAAAGTTTCTCCGACTTCTTCCAGCAGTACTGGCATACCTATAGTAACCGCCGTTTCCAGTATCCTCATAAAATTAGAATCTGTCAGTTTGATAATCTTAAGACTTTTCTCTGCTTCCATTTGTCGGATCCATCTGTTAGCCTGTTCTTGTGGATCTATCATCAGTGGCCACCGTCCAGCTTGAGTGACAAGAATGGCGTTCTCCGTAGAGACGCTGTCTCTTGGTAATCCACAGGAGTTCCATACGCGAATGTCATATGGATCGGCTAATACTACTATTAAGCTGAAATCAACAACATACCGACCGTTCTTAAAAAGTTAATCAAAGGAAACACTAACAATGAAGTTTTTCTTTAAATCTGTTTCTAATAAAAAAATTCGGGATATAATAATAAACTACTTCATTTGTTCAGTCTTTTCTCGATCATCTGTCAAATTTATCTATTTATCTTATTAGGTTACAGTCGTATGGAAATTATTTGCTCATGTTTGGTGTAATACACACCTAAACTATGAACTTAAAACTTCTTAGGGTTAGTTGACCTGTTACACGACTAATACCTTTTCATAAGGCAAAAAATCTACAGGGAGAACCAAGGATATCTAAGGATTTCTGGTGTACAAATTTCAGTCAGCGGTTTACCCCACGTCTCTCATATTAACAAACAGGTACTCTCCTATGGGTATAGCATACCCGCTCATAAGTAGTCTGACATTAGAATAACTCCTGTGTGGTTTGATTGGTTACGGAATATCCTAAAGATGATATGATGACATATTGGTCGCGTTCATCCCAACAAAGTTGATCAGGTAGCGATTTGATTTTTAGAGTGATCCATCAGTCCGTAATTCTGCTGAACGTGCTAATAAATTCATCGACATAATATGTCAAATGCCAATGAATACAACAACAACAACTCAATTTTATTTGTTATATATGACAATTATGAAATAGGTATTACTTCTAACCATTAAAAAATGGGATTTGATTACAATAAATTGAACTCCCCACCTTGGAGCATGCTATGAAGAGTTGAATTTCCTCACAAACTATACAATTTATTGATGAAATAATAAGTCACCTCCAGCTAATTTTCACTAAAATATCTCCAAATAAAGATGTTTATAATATGTTTCAAGCATATGTCATAAATGACATCATCAATCGGTAGCGTGTAGCGTATTTTAATTCTGATTGAAAAAATGGCGACTGATACCACATCGCTCAATCTGATCATTTAACAAAACACGCGTTCAGCAGGAAATTGATGATCGCTACGGTAGCGCTACGTTGTGATGAACGCGACCATAGTCATGACACAGTCGGTTGAAAATTCGACAAAATACCCTTTGACATTGAACAAAATAAAATAGCCACAACTATACAAATAGCTGCTGTAGACAGGTGGGACTAAACATTGTCTAAGAAAATATTTTTTAAGACAATGGATTATATATCGACCCCACCCTATAATAGTATGAAAAGAAACTCAATTCAAATCCGTTTAACTTGATAGGAGTGAGATTGAATGGAGACAAGAAGTCAAATATCTTAACACCTCTGGAGAAATGACTCTAATATAATAATACGCCCTGGAAGGATGTTAACAGTTATAGTGGGTCCAATGATTACCATTGGAGTAGTAGGAATAGCCTGTTGCCGACGATAAACAACTTCTCCAGAATCAAAGACTAGCAATGACCATAGGCAATGACAAAATTCCCAACAGCAGCTATGGAAGCGTTTTTTTAGTTTCCAGCCACTTCATAAGGTGCTGCTCACTGCATATGCTCACCGACGCTTTGGAAGTGTGTGTTTGATGAAGTTTGTGGGATAGCATGTGAAGAGGTATGTGAGATCACGGTGTATGCGGACGATGTCTATCTGGTTATATGTACGGCAAAGGGAGGGGTGGAGATAGAAAGAAAGGCGGAGAGGATGTGTAGGAAGATTGTGGAGAAGATAGAGCGGTGTGGACTGGAAGTGGCTGAGGATAAGACGGTGGGGCTACTGGTGAAGGGGCGGAGCAAGGCAAGGGAGGTGGGGGTGATGGTGAAGGGAAAGAAAATTCGGATGGAGGAAGCGGTGAAATATCTCGGGGTGTGGTTGGATAGCCAATTATCCCTCAAAACCCATATGTTGAAGGCAAAAGTGAGGGCAGCGTGGCTGGGAAGATTGATGGGTAATGTGAAATGACCGGGAGAGTGGATGAGGAGGATATTTGGTAGAGCAGAGTATGCTTTATGGCGCGGAAGTGTGGGGTGAGAAAGCAGGGGTGAATGCGAGGGTTAGACCAATACTGCGGGTGCGGAGAGGGATACTTCTGAGGGTGGTGCAGGCGTACAGGACAGTGGGTGGACTGGCAGCAGCAGTGCTGACACGGTGCTATCCATTGGACTTGATGACCTAGAGCAAGACAGAAACGCTGGAGGGGTGCGAACAGAGAGGAAGTACAGGAATGGATGGATGAGAAAATGGAGAGAAGGTGGGATTAGTATGAGAGCGCGCTAAAAAGAGCGATTGGGAGCAGGAGAAAATGGGTGGACCGGAAATTTGGAGAAGTGAACTACTTCTTGACGCAGGTGCTCACAGGACATGGGTCGAGAGTAGGTTACCTCCACAAGATTGGGAAAAGAGAAACTGGCGTGTGCGAGAGATGTGAAGTGGAGGATGATGTGGGACATGTGTATAGATGTTGGAAGAACGGGGAAGTTTTGAACAAGCTGGAAAATAAACTGGGAGAGGCGCTGTATTGGGAAAATATGGTGGAGATTATGTTGAGGGGCGAGGAGAAATGGATGGAAATAAGTGGCGTAGTAGAGAGCATGATTAGGGAAAGGGAAGGACTCGTTATGGCAAGAGAGAGGTAGGAGTGATAGAAGGAAGATGATGGAGAGTGTGTGAGAGACCGCCGCCCGTCTTGAAGTATGCTATGGTAGTGATTCCAAGGCGGGAGTAACGGTGAGCTTGAGGTGGGTTTGGTTGGTAGGCATCAACGTGGGGATGAGTCCAACACTATCTGGGTACTGGAAGGACCTAGTCAAACATGAGTTTCCCATTTAGGCCCGAAAAAAAACCTTTCTTAAGGTGGAAAATTAGTAGAGCAAG
Source organism: Galerucella tenella (assembly GCA_910591685.1). Lineage (NCBI taxonomy): Eukaryota > Metazoa > Arthropoda > Insecta > Coleoptera > Chrysomelidae > Galerucella > Galerucella tenella. The sequence continues at coordinate 3,348 of CAJUYH010001967.1, read as the reverse complement.
AAGAATGTAGATCCTGTGGTATGAAAGAAGACACCTCTATTCACATTTTTGCAGATTGCATAGCACAAAACCTGGAAAGGAGAGGAATACCTACCTCAGCAGAAGCTTGTGGATATTCTATAAAATTCCTACGTGGAACTGTTTTTTTAAGGCAGAAGAACCATTGTTTTTTTATTTAAAATACAGCAATGAATGGTCATTTAGAACAACAGAAGACCTAGTACTCTTTAATTTGGTAGCAGTAATCTGTCTGAGGTCAATATAATGATGTATCTTTACTGTAAAGTATAAAAGATTACAGAATAAAAATATAAGATGTTTCACTCCAGGGCGGTTTGATTCAAATTGCTGTCCCAAACGGATGCCGCTCTCATAAATTATGTTTACGACTCGCTTTTGTTGTCAATAACGAGACCGGTAAATACCAGAGAAGTTCGAAAAGCTTATTTTATTTTAAGCTATACAGGGGTAATTAGAAAAATATATATTTAAATTAATAGGATTCTTTATCACAAATGTTTATTTTTAAATGTTAATTATTTCGAAAAATGTTCGGGATATGAATTTGAAAGGGTAAGTAAAAAATAAACTTGAATTTGTAAAATGAACCAATTCACAGTTTTTATCCAGCATTTTAGTATTTTTGTGATACTTATTGATAATCTAGAAGATATTTATCACAAATTCAATTAAATATACTCATTAGCTACCAAAATAATAGGGCCACTAAATCTTAAATTTTGATCTTTGAATAACGCGTATTTTTTGGATTGACAAAAGGTTAAAACAGTAAAAAGAGAAGCAGCTGCAGGATACCTTTATTAAAAAATTTTATAAATGTTGTAAAATACCAAGTGTGGAGTTTGGTTTATGTGTTAAAATCTTTCAATATACATTTGAGAGTAAAATATATACGGACTCTGGTATAAAGACTTGCATAATATTTGAAAGGAAATTGATTATAAGGACGATGAAGGGAAAATTTAGTAAATTCGTTCAAAAGGAACTGACCAATTCCACTTTGGTTAGCTATAGAATTGATTTTTTCTGTTTTCTTGCTTAATGTAGGTATACTTTGGCAAGTTTATCTGAAACCGTGAAAGGAATGCAGTCGAAACATTCGACATTGCCATGTTTAACTATGAAAAAATAGAAGAACTGATTATGTAGTGATAATAATTATAAATGGGTCTTTTTATTATTAACAATATTAAAAATATGATTGAACGTTCATTTTATAATGTGCTTGTTTCGTTGGATTTATTCTATTAACATTATTTTCCAATTTATGAATATTAAAAGAGAACACTTTTCCAAATTTGTTATGGGATTCTCAAAGCTCTGGCAACGTTGTACGAAAACCATAATAACCACACCCTCCGATTACATAATTGGTGATTTTTATCGACCAGGTGACTTCTTATTGGCAAGCGCGTGCGTATGTTCTTCCCTCTCACTTCGTCAATTATTGACTGATATTGATTTATCCAGTGGTGTTCGTATTGTCAGTTACCTTTGTAATTTCAGTTTTACTTGGTAAAATAGGTACCGTACGCCATTTGTACGTTTGACAGATATACGCCATGTTTTTCCTCCCCTCTTACCGACGCCCCGTAGCTACAGATAAACTTGCCAAACTATACTTGTTTAATATATATAATATCCTTATTATAAAAATAAATCCGTGATTTTTTATAAGTAAATATTACAAAATATTTAGTGTTTAAGAAAAATATGAATATGACTTTTTGCTCATTTCAACGATTAATTAATAAATTTAAAAAATCTATACAACATAAATATAAAACACGAACAACCAATTAAAAACACCGTTCTAAAATAACAGCGCTCAACGGGCGACATCCCGTATAATATGCCAAATTAAATGCAAGGACGTAGCGACGTACTGTACCATCCATTCGAACGAGTGAAACATCTTATATTTTTATTCTGTAATCTTTGAAAGTATGTCAAAATAATACTATTATCCTGACATCTATTGATAACATGCTTCACTTAAATATGACAATTGTTACAGGAAACTGTAATTAGGTGAACATGGTTTAGATATTTCTTAAATATTTTAGTGGGTAAAGATTTGGGTGCGTTCTGTGTGTAAAGATAAAGGACGATGACAGTAAAATGAGGTATCAAATGTTTTAATAATAAAAATAATTTATTTTATTAACAAAATATGCATTTTACAAATTAGAAACTGTTCTATGAAAGAAGACTAAAGCTATTCTCAATTTTGTGATTTTGATACTGACACAAGGTAAGGGGTGCCATGCTCAACATATTTAATATGCTATGGCACTTTTGGAAAATAATCAGATATCTTCCTCTTGGAGGTCGTAGATACAATGTCAACCTCCATTTTTTCGCTAGAATCAATTATTATACTGGTTTCATATTTTCTAGAATTCCTGGACAATTTATCAATTTGCGTTAAAAGCGAATCTTCAGCATATTCTTGATTTTTGTTTTTTCCATGTCCATCCATTTCATCTATTAAATCACCTATATCACTTTTGGGCATTTTATCTTCAATTCTGGTCTGGTGGAGACTTGGTAAAGTTTCTCTAACTTTATCTTTTGAACATTTATCTACTTTTTCAATTTCAATTAAGCTGTTCTTCGCCATTTCTTCATCAAATAAATCATCTATGCTATTAGTACTACTCGACAAGATATCTAATTCTGTAAAATTATTGCCATGAAATTTTTTGGTACTTGGATGAAATTTTTTAACCCTTCTTGAATTGGAAGGTCCTCCTCCTTCATCTGTTTTGAAAAATGTTTCAATACTCGGTTGCTTTTTACTATCAAAGTAGGCTTGCTGAATATAAGGATACAGTTTTTCTTCTGATTTAGACGATAAACAAAAACTGCACATTATTTTCCAAAGTTGATCTATTTTAACATTATGTGTGGCTAAAAAGATGTACATGCTATAAAAGTCATCTCTAAATTGATTGTTCCCAAAAGTATAATAGACCAAATTTCTACCAGATCCACAGCAAGCCATTAACTGTAACAGCGACTTCAAATATAGACTACCATTGAATGCTCCGCATCCCCAATTTCCTGTGGCTACAGGTGATAAATTTGCTTTATCCCTGGTACTAAAGCCAACATAAGCCTTGTTCAACTCTCTTAACATTGCTGAGGGATAAAATTGTTGTGATGATTTGGTATATTGAGTTGCATCAATTATGCAAATACTTGTTCGCCTTCTACCATATTCATCATAAGGTGTTAGGTCATTGTGAGGTCCTTCCCATGTAAATGTATCACCATATCCAGAGTAATTACTAAAACGCTCAATACCTAAAAAAACATGATTTT
>CAJUYH010001966.1:20828-41849 GCA_910591685.1 Galerucella tenella | reverse complement strand
ACAAACACAAAATTTTAAAATAAAATGGACTTAGATGCACAAACTAATAGCTTTAAATCGCTTTGTTTCCTCCCAGACAAGATGGCCGACTTGCCAGAGTCGTGATTTTAAATGGTCCTTCGAGAACTGCTGGCAGGTGAGAGTTTTTTATGGGTGAGAGAGGTATAAAAAATGTCGAAAAATAGCTGTCAATTCTGAAATTGCCATCCATCATTCCTATAAGCATAACCAGACGCTTTTTCAAAAGAATTCCTCATGGATATTGTCGATAGAGCTTGAATGTTTTGAGTCCAAACTTGTACATTTATAATGGGCTGCTTTACAAAATATTTGTTGTTTTGTATAGGTACGACATTCTTTCTGCGGAATGGTAGGTACGTAAAATACTTACTTGGCTCCCTGTGAGCCCATAAATGTCTTCCCAGTTTTGACTCTTGGAGCATACGCCCTCATATATGGATCAACACTTAAATATTCAGCAGCTACCAGGAATTCTGTACAAAAATTCACAAAATGTTATGCAACATAATGAATGTTGAAGGAAGGTACCCAATTTAATATTTTTAAACCCCAAAAAAGGCTCTGAATAGCTGACTAGAATTATTATTCTGGAATATGTTTAGAATTATGAAGGAACAAGATCAATTGATATTTTTGAACTTGAGAAAACCGTTGAAAAATTGTTATTTTCTTAAGTTAACTCTGAGTGCAAAAAATGAATCCTTCAGGATTTCTTGAAGATATAGAAATATTTATTTGCTAACTGGACCTGTACTACATAATAGAAACTTTGTACCGCTACTGAGCTCAGATTGAATATTAAATAATACCGCTCTGTTCACTCATCAGTACATATTTTAAATGCTTTTATTTCAAATGCCTATAAAATCAAGGATTTCAACATCGTCAGAGAAAAATAGCTTTCGAATAATGTAAACGTTTTGTAACCTTTTATTTGTGTACAGGTATGTGTTCGATATAGGTACCTAACCTCAAAATTGCCACTTATCTGATTTTTTGAGTGTACAATTCAACACGATTTTGCAGTGAATATAAAGTAATGTTTATACTTTTCATCACAAATAACAAAAGTTATTACTTCTACCATAAGTTATTAAATTAATTATTCACCTCCATCTTTTAATGCCGGTAGTTCTTCATTTACTAGTTTAAAATCACTTTCCTTTGGAAAACCTTGGAATTGCTTTTGAAAAATAAAAGCCTTTGCACTAACACATCTTTTCGAACCAAAATTGATTTGTTTTAAAGCTGATTTAGTTAAAAAGCCACATAACACACTCATTTTTTCTACTGTAGGTACTTAAATTAAAAATGTCAACAGATTATTGATAAAATAATCGGTATTTTACAATTCTTTAGGTATATTTATTTTTTATTTTCAACAGAGTCGTATTAGCTCAAAGTGGATTACAAAAATATTAACTAATATTTAATGTGAAAACGTTTACACGAGGGCGAACATACAACTTTTAAGATACAACCAAAATATTGTTCTTGATGCTAAGCCCATTTTTTAAATAATCTAATAAGCCTATCTTATCAATATCACAGTGTAGTCGTTATAGTAGTCGCAATCTGATTAAAACATCTAACAGTCTAAATGCTCTCTTTAGAAAACCACTGTCTCATTTTCCATCTTCAGTACAATCATTATTATATTTCTGAAAGTTAAAAGTTACTATAATTATTATGAGTTATTGGAGGATGATGCAATGATGAAAGCACTGAATTCGTAACAGCTGTAGACAAAAGAACACGTATATCATCGGAACCAGAAGAGTTTCTCTTGTTTTCTTTTTCTCGCTGCTAAATAGCCAATTTAATAGATGACAATAAAGTTATTCCATTGTAGCCGAAATTTTTATTGTCAATAAGTAAAAAATACCATAACTTTATCTTAGTAAAGAAACAATTTCGCTCACTACTTTGCATGTAGGTACTTACTTTTAGTTCATACTGTACCCTAAGACATACCTTTACGTATACTTAATTTAAATCCGGAAAATAGACTTTTACGTAATGAAATATTAGAGGAAAGTCACCAAATATGGAATACCATTTTGTTTTTGGAATATAAAAAAAACTTCATATAAATTAAATCAGTTTAATGTGTTTACTAATCAGTCATACATTTATGTGGAATATGGAATAGGTATCCATATATGGAATATAAGCATAAATCAACATAACAATAACAAAAATGGACATTAATATCTTTGAGATCAATTAAATAAATATAATATATTGTGATAAATGAAAGAAGTTACATAATTACTTGCAAAAGTCACAGATCCAAGTATCAAACTCTGGACCAGCACAATCATAATGTGCCCAGAGCCCACACATCAAGCATTTAATTTAATATTCCATAATTAGACACCGACGACAGTCCATATTTGGATTTTTATACTAGTTCAAACTCTTCTAAATATTTTTTAGTCACAATATTTTAATGACAAAAGATCACAAAATGGTGAAATAAACATAATACCGATATACTAAATAGTATAACACTTACGTAAACAAACATAACAGCTGGCAATACTCGTTTATTACTTACCTTTAAAATTTTCTGCACTACAAAACAAAACACGCCTGCCACACGTGAAGCATTCGCGCAACTGACTCGATGGTGTGGGTGCGATAGTTATTAGACCGAATGAAACAGAAGATGGTCGAGTGCTGCGTTTCATACTTATAGTCTTAGAGAAATGAAGGCATTCCATATTAGGATACTATTCCATATTTGGAGACTTTCCTCTACGTGCTAAGTAGTCCCGTAATGAAATTTTACAGGCTTTTACATATTAAAAACTAATAAAAACTAAGTTAGGTATGCTTCAAAAGTATGCATATATACATTTATTGAAATTCAACAGCAAAACAATAAACAGAACTTACTTATTGCCTATATTAATATTAACGGTTATATTTTCGTTTTCATGAATTTGGATTCCAGGAATTTCATTAAATGAATTATTTATCAAAGAGTTGCTACTTGCTGTGACACATTTCACACTTCAACAAAGTTTTCTCCAATGCGTATCATGCGGGAGATCCTGAGACCCTGTTCTTCCCCTCGATTGAATCTTCGATATATTCTTCTGCCACCGAAGAGCTTTTCTATCCCCCCCCTTCCCCCAAACATGGGCTCCAGCATCAGCCAGTATCTGTATCTGTATCAAGGACTAGTAACGTAAATATCTATTGAATCTCTATCTAAACTCTAAATTCGTCTACAGCAACAAAAATATATTTGAAACAGTTCCAGTTCACTCGAGAATTATATAACATTTTAAATAATATATAATTTTTTATAAATTATAATTAATAGTTAAGATTTTGTCCCCATATAACCTCCTATTGATACGACTATGCTTTAAGTACAAAGTGCACTGTGGTCTTTGGCGCATGATTAACTTACCGACCGTAAAGGAGGGAGTTGGAGGGAGTGTTGTCGCATGAGAAAGATAATGTAAAATGTCAACATACTATTATTGTAACATATGTAACGTAAAATAATGTAGGTTATGTAGAAGATTTTCCATATTTCATTAGATAATTTAAAGTATCCGGTTTTGTATATAATACCGCCCACCATATAGAATTTTATCATACATTTATTTTTAGTTGTAAATGTGTGGAAATTCCAAAACAAGACGATTTAGAAATTGACAGTTATTTGGATTTGGAACTGGCTAATATGTTGTGGAAATTACACAATAATGTCAACAGATTTTAGTTCTGGTATGTAATATTTTAATATAACAATATTTACGTATAAATCTAATATTATTATTTTTCCAGCTTCTGTACCACAAATTTATAGACAATTATTTGATGCTTGTTCAAATGATGGCCAACCAGTACTTCATGACGTTTATCAAAGTTTACTTACTAAATCCAAATTGTCTACTTCTCAAATTGAAAAAATATGCAGTCTAGTTGATTCTTCTAATGAAGGAGTTAATAGAACCAATTTTTATAAGACTTTAGCCTTGATTGCTTGGAGTCAACAAGGAAAACAATTATCTGATAAGTTGTTTGAAAATTGCACAGAAAAAGGTAAGTTTACTTCATTTTTAAAAATTGAAAACTAAAAAATATCTCTACTAATCTATACTAAACAAACTGTGCCAATCAATGTCTCGACCCAAGAAACCCCCGAGACAAATTTTGAGCATTTTTTTCGTCGAAAACATTTTTTTGACGAATATTTTGAAATATTCCGCGATATAAACTGCTTTCTGCCAACTCCCTCACTGTTTGTAATTATCGTCTTAAAATCCACTGGAATAGGTAAGTAGAATTTTCCCCTGGATCGATTGGTGAAAACTAGATCGTTCTATCATCGTATTAGTCGAGTTATCAGCATCTTTTGTTTTGAAAATTAGATTTTCGATAATTTCATACTCCATTTGGAGAAGAAAAAATGATTTTAGACAAAAACAAACTGTGCCAGTCAGTTTCACGTCCCAAAAAACCCCCGAGACAAATTTTGAGCACTTTTTACGCCGAAAACATTTTTTTTTACGAATATTTTGAAATATTTTGCGATATAAACTGCTTTCTGCCAAATTCCACATTGTTCGAAATTATCGACTTAAAATTCACTGGATTATGAATAAAATTGTCTCCTGAATCGATTGGTGAAGACTAGAACTAGCTCTATCTATTATGTTAGTTGAGTTATGAGAATGTTTAGTTTTGAAAAGTGGATTTTCGAAAATTTCATGACTCCCATGAAAGAGAAAAATAGATTTTATAAAAAAACAAACTGTGCCAGTCAATTTCTCGTCCCAAAAAACCCTCTAGACGAATTTTGAGCATTTTTTATGCCGAAAACATTTTTTTTGACGAATATTTTGAAATATTTCGCGATATTAATTGCTTTCTGCCAACTCCCTTAATATTGCTTGGAATTATTAGCCATTATTACTTATCCATTACAACATGTAAACATTTTTGTTATCAAGATAGCATCATAAGTTTTTATCCAGTTTTTCTTATGACTAATCATTGGAATAGTTGTTAATCGATACACACTTCAATACAAAAAATTACCAAACTGAGTTATACATATATTTAAAACAAAAATAATCATACACAAAAAAGTAACAACGAACGCGTTTTATTAACAACATTTCCAAAATAAGCGAAAAAAAGCGCTATCCCAATAAAAACCGTTCCTGGAACGTGCACTTCACTGGATTCCATTTCTAGTAGACTATCATATCTTTGGAATGTCATAAAATAAAATATTTTATTTCACATTTTACCAGAGATGTGACCTACTATGAATGGACCTTAATAAAATTTGACAACAAAGTTTTGTAGTCTTAAACTTCAAAATATTATTGATTGTCTAGTTGTCATATTTTTTTCGTTGTGTCAGATAGAGTCCAAAAATTATTTTATTATTAGTTAATCTTGACAAAGAGGTATCTGGAACGCTACCGAAACGTCGAAATAAAAAAAAATATAAAACATTATTGTGGTTTGATTCCCAAAAAATAATGAGCATTTTTTATTTTTCAACAATGTATTTTAAATATAGATGACATCACGAATATTTTTACTAGGCAATGTCCACTTATTTTTTATTGTTCTACTGCAGGGCCACCTTTTTTTGAAGCTCCCTATGAACTTAATTAACTACAGATTGGTAGTTTCAGTAACGTGTCCTATCTTGTGAATGTGTTGCAATTGGTTGAATAATTTTGTAGATAATCTTCTGAATTGTAAACAATCCTTGAACTTTTAATCTTTGATGGATAATAAATTTTAATAAAGAAAATTATGATTTCAAATAATATCAGCAAAATAGTGTTTTGGATGGTGGTCGTAGGAAAGAGTATATTGTTTACCGAGTTGGAAATGCTTGAAATTCCTTGACGACTGTGAAGCACAGAGTCCAGGATGTGGCTTTTCCAACGAAGTAAACAGACTATTTTTCCGCAAATCGTTTAAAATGTTAATAAAGAGATGTTAATAGATTTTGAAAAATCGCGAATAATGCTATTCACAAATAAATGGTGCTTTGGATTTCGTAATAAAATTACTTGGGTTACTTTGGAAACATATTAAGGTTGAATTTTCAAACTTGACGCATATAATAGTTATTTATCTACAACTGTAATGTAACGGGTACGATTTGACACTATTTTCAGTGTCATAATGACGTATATTACCGCACTAGTGCGATAATAAGAATCTAGAAACATATTAATACCAGAATAAAATATTTAAAATAACAATGGAAGCTGCATTTTCAATTTCCGAAAGGAGATTGTCTTCGATTGAACTCATTTTTATAGATTTTTGTTCATTCCATTTTGAAAATTTGATGACATAACTAATTTATTTCATTTCCACAGCCTTGTTTGTCTTTGTTGCTATGGTCACAAAATATGATATACACAGTACCTCATGTATGCAGTCAATATTATTAAAAATATGTTGGATTGAAATTTTTATTTTATTTTATAATCTAGGTACTCTTAATAATACTAATGAAGAGTTGTAGCTAAAATTGTGTACGTAACACGTGTGATAGGAATTATTAACGCACTTACTTGATTACACATGTGCAAACTTCACATGCGTGCGTTAATATAATATGTCCATATCCTACTAATTATAACGTAAATATAATTATACTGGTGTTCTCGAAAGTAAAATGATAAGTGATGATTAATTTTTCATTTTTGGGACTCCTCCAGAGCTGGTTGAGGCAGTGCATACTGCTTCATTAGAATTATCGCCAAAAAAATAAAGAGAAAAGTACGAATAAGCGTATATAGTGTTACGAACTCACTGATTCAGAAGCCGGTCCTGTCGCAAACTATGAATGTTACCTTTCTAGAAAGGTTCTTTCGCAGGTAATATTCAGACTGTTCTCGAAGCGTACAAGGCAATACAATGGTTTATTCACGAATTATGTCGAATTATAAAGTATACGTAGAGGTGGTATATTCAAGAAGGGTCTAGAGTTGCGAAGGACTATATATACGCGGGTTTTTGAGTGAGTCGGGGAGTTGTTCAGTATACAGTGAACCGGTAAACAGTTTCAGTATACAGTGAGTGAACAGATAGTGAACATAAATAGTGCTGAAGATAAATTAGGACAATTATTATACCGAGTGTAGATAAATTAGTAGACATTAAGTAGTGTGTATATAAATTAAGTTTATCATAGTGTGTAAGTGTTTCTTCAATAAATCAATAGTAATTAGCCATAGTGAGCGTATAATTTCATCCCACGGTAAAAACAGTTCAAATAAATAAGAAAAACATTACAATAGTATACATACAACTGTAAGGAAATATCATTTTCTTACAGTAAGGAAGTGAATACAAAATCTTGACTTTTCCTTTAAGAAATTTTGTCTGGAATGTCAAAATTTTCTAGCGATTTGCGGAAAAAAATATTCTTTGAAATACCAAACATTAGTATACATAGGAAAGTTACTAAGATTATCAAAAAGTTTAGATGGAAATGTTCTTTTCTATAAGAACTAATTCAATTTTTTAAGCATACTTAATTTTAAAACGTCCAAAAATTATTTTCCCGTGCAATCGTGCACTAAGGAAATATACTATTGTGCATTGTTTGGTAATATTTTGTTTTGTACTTTTAGAATATCCAACTCCAGAAATCAATGATGTAGCTCAAATGAAAATTATGAAAATACAACTCTACAAGAAACAGAGCTTAAGTCCATTTAGTTATTGTTCAATAGTAAAAAGAGATTCAATAAATGTTCATTTAGTACCTGAAAAGAAAGGATTAATTTTAAAATACTCAGAATATATCGTTACTTCCGAAAGATATAAAACTAAAGTTACCAGAAGATACAACGATTTCGTTGCTCTAAAAGAACTGTTACTTAATAGATTTCCTTACAGGTAAATTTTTCACTTACTTCATACCTTTTATTTAATATTGAAATAATTTTATTTGTATGAATATGCGCAAATAAAATTATTTAAATCATAGCCATTTTCTTTTCCTACATTTTGTACTTGTTTATGTTACAGACTAGTCCCATCCTTGCCGCCAAAAAAAATTGTTTCCGATGCGCATTTTTTAGAATCTAGAAGAAGAGCTTTACAAAGATGGTTGACTTTAGTCAGCAGACATCCCGTAATATCCCAGGACCCTATCATGGTATTTTTTCTTGTTGATCATGGTCCTGATTTCCAACATAGGGTCAAGGATATGTTTGGAAGAATGCCAGATGAGTTCACGACTTCAGATATTGCTGCTACGGCAAAGGTATGTAAAACGTATTATTACAGTTTGTACAAGTCATTTGGAACCCCAATGAAGTTGAAAGTATTAAATTAAAGTACCTCAGTGGGTGTTGAAAGACGTTGACCACAAAATCTAATGTTTGCATTTGCATCACTTCTATTTTCTTCTGGTTCAACTCAGATGCACTTACTTGAATTTTATGTCAAATAATCGTTTTTCCATTTAGGAATTACTCCCTCCAGAATACAGTCAAATGGCTGTAAATTCTCAGAATATAAGAACTCTCGTAAACGTTATTGGTAAAATGAAGCATTTAACAGAAGAAAATGTTGAGAGGTTTAATTCGTCAGGAAGAGATTTTGACGAGTTTATGAACCAAGTTAAAATGCTTAGCACACTTAACATTGAACGAGCTCAAAATAGTATAGAAAATTGGAGCGGGATGCAAAGAGGATTTGACATTATGTCGAGGTAAGTTTATTCTTGTGTAAAGCTGCTCCATATAATGTTTATCACAGCGTCATGCAAGATAGTAACAAACATCTAGTTTGTGTATAAAATAGATATAACCCTAGCCAACAGAATACACTATTACGTGCTCTTGTCGGTAGATCAAACGTAAAAAGAGAATCATCGAGAGGCCGACACTGAGTAATGATCAACACCCGGATCGGACTCGGTGCGGCTAAGTGTGTTCCGAACTTAATCCGTTATTTCACAAATTATTTGTTTTGTGTAATTTTGTTGTATTAAATTTATTTTTGATTATCTTTTAGAGAGATGTCTGCATTGACTAATAAATCAAATCAACAGGCGTACTTAGAACAAAATGACGTATGTGAAAGACTAGGATTACTGTTGGACATTCTAGTAGCACATAAAGAGTTATGCGAACGACTAGAAAAGGGTCTACATCACGATCATGCGGCAGCCCTTTCAAAGCTGCTCTCTATGAAAAAAAGGAAAATACAGGGTGTTATTAGAGGAACAGATGTGAGTATTGTTTGTTTCTATTTCCATGCTATTTTTTGTTTTTAAGATCTTTGTAAAGTAAGTATTATGCGCAAAACGAGTAATCCATAAAAATTATCATAATAGAGGTGAAGGTAACAGGCGACCACAAAAATATCGTTGGTTAACAAACCTACAGATTCCCTAATAGATAAACAGATGACTTAATGGAGAGTTTATCAATGCCTTCGCCTTCGGATAAATCTTAGTTGTGGTTGACCATCATCAGTGTTTATGAACTGCCATCTTGCATTAGCTGGTAGTAAAACTTTTCGCTATCCTAGCTGTCACTATCTAGTTGATGCTAACCATAGAACACACAGTTAATTACACAGTTACGTAGCTGACAGATTTAACTGAGCATTGATAAACCCGCTCTAAGACAGATGCAAGGATCGGATGGAAATGTTTTTAAGAGATAAACCAAGAGGTTCAATCCAAGATAATAACTTATACTAGGTTAGATAAACATTTGTGCAAAAATGTTATTAGAATTATTGGAAAAATTAACCTGCAGTGGCAAAATAAACTTCGTAGCTCTTGGATTTATTTAGAAATACTGAATATTAATGAAATATGAAAGTAAAATGGTGAAAGATTAAATTTGTCGGTCAACTTATCTTCAAAAAGGTTATGCAAATAAAAAGTGTTAAAAGTAACTGAAAAGGTGATGACTACAAAGTATAATGTAGTGCGGGAGTGTACCTAACTAAAAATGTTAAAACATTTAAACAATAAGTATGGCATGGTTCTCTTTTGAAAAGTGTTAATTAACAAATTTTTATTGTTTCAGGCTGAAAGTGTAGAGCACTTAGAATCTAAAATGCTTACACAAGAAAATGTTATTACAAATATGGAATTGCGGGCAGATTTTAGTTTATATTGTGTACATATGGAAACTCAATTAGTATATGCTTATTTAGAAACATTATCGGATATTATGAAAAATTTAATGAATCTCCAAATTAAATCTCACTTAGAAGTAAGTAGGTAGTTGAAAACAATCCTTCTGTATTGTATGTATATGTATATAGTTATTATTCCATCACAACAAATTCCTATATAAAATATGCACGCCCACGATTTTTACAATTACAAATGATAATGATATGTTGTTGACTTGAAAATGAATAATTACCGTGGGTACAGCTAGTATTGTAAACTTATATTCCCAAATGAATATGTACGAGTGAAGTTGTATTACATTTTTTTAACATGGGTTATTTCACATGATCTTATAGATTCCAGATTTAGGCGGGTGGAGAGCTTGCACGGCTGACCAAGGTCTTGAGCATTATTTTTCTTTCATGTAAAATGTATAAAAATCTGATCTTAAATTCCGTGTTCGGTTTTTGTTTACATCTGGTGTAAATGATATCTGAATAGAGTATAATTTCCCTACAATGGTCACACTCTGTACATGTGGCTACTACCTCAAATAATGCTCCAACTAAAAATGAATGAATGAATGAAAATGCTCATTTTGTAAAATTTTAAGAGACTTAGGAAATATGTGTAACTGCACCGCGTCGTGTAAGTCGAAGTGTAGGTTCTACTTAAGTCCTACTTAGGTGAAAGTAAGGTTATGTCTGCTTGGCACTTGGCAGACAAAATGATCAAAATATAGAGAGGTTTATAGTTTATAAAATCAAACAAAATGGAATTAATAATGAATATAGAGCTTTTTGAAGACCTTTACAGAATGGAATTGATTGAATTTGGTGATCCCAAGAATATAGCTTCCAGACAACACTTTTTTTATAACACCCTATCCGAATATAAATGTTTTAAAAAGTTTCGATTACGAAAAGGAACAGTCAGATTTCTACTCTACCACTATTAAAGATCGATAGTTTTATCCATGAACACTGGGCATAAATCACTGGGAGACGCAGCTCTTCATTTTTACTTCATAATATTTAATATTGTTTATATTTTAAATATAATTGTCATTCTCATTATCAGAATTTAGTAGGTATCAGATATGTCACATTTCAATGTTTACCAAAATCAAAATCCCTATCCGCCTGTCCACATTATTGTCTTTAATCGACTTAGCTAATTAAGACACGGTGCAGTTGAATTACACCAAGTTTTACTTAATGAATGAAGTTTTACTTATGAAAGTATTACTTAGTAGAAAAACAGTGCAGTTGGCCCTAAACATTCTAATAAATAGTCACAACTCTGAGAGTTCTCCCTGTACCTACATGTGTGGATCAGAGATTGAAATCTCTATCTCTGATCCACACATTACTTCCTATATTTTTTTTTATTTTGAAACCACAGAATAGCGCACTCACACTGAAACGACACCAACGCTCTTATAGGTTTGGAAACTGGACTACCCATGCGCAGAGCCTCTCTTAGAACGGTTTTCTTCCACTGCTCGTGAGTCGTCCAGTTTCCAACCGTTTTTGATTGCTCTACGAACGAACCTAAAAAGTAGCCTCCATTAAAACGTGCAGATACTTCATTTTATTATTTATGGTTGCTATGTAAAAAGTAGATAACCCACCCCACTTTCCGTACGTTCCATACAGATATTTTTACATAGTTTTTTGGTTTTATTTAAAGCTCCTTATTAACTCTTCACCGAAGCTTAAGCTATTTCGACAGTTATCTCGGTGGGTAGTAAGTACCGATACTGCGTCATTAATGTCAAATAAAACTGACCTACCATAATTTCTTATGGAAATGTCAAAGGGTGTACTGCATAGATTCTCCCAACTAAATGACAACTTATGATACGCCTCTGTGCAGAGCATTTATATGTCTTGTAAGAGCTGTAGAGGTAGGTAACATTGAAGATGAGTTTGTGCGCACGGGGGCGGGCACGCCATCACGTTTGACGCTTGCAGTAGCTTCTCTGTGAATAAATTATTCTCTGTTGAAAGTGAAATACTTTTATCATTAATTAACAGTTTGCCAATAACAAATTAGAGATAAATAACATCAATTATATAAACCTGAATAACTATTTACATTCCGTAAATTTGAAATATGATTTCACATTAATTTAATCATGTTTATTTCAGTTTCATGACATTTGGAGCAGAGTCCAAACTTCAGTTCAACCATTTTTTCGCTGTGATAAATTTAACGGCGATGTTATAAACAACAATTGATCATTATTTATATTTAAATTAACGTATGTAATGTACATTGTGTAAAAATTAATTTTTTTATAACAATTAATTAGTAAATTGCCATTTGCACCGACTATTTTAAATCACGATTTACCTATAAAATTAAACGTCTTGTATCTCAAAAACTAGTCATAGTACTGTAATGCGTTAAACTTCACTTGATACAAGACAAAAAATGTTAGATTGGTCAATGAAGTCGGAGCAAATGGCAACTTATAAAGTAGGTATGTAATGGTTATGGGAACATATTGTGAAATGAGATTAATTATTGTACATTTTAATAGTACATATTTGAATTTTTATGTTAATTTCAAACTCTACATATATTTTATTGAATAAAATTATTGAATTTTCTGTACAAATAGTTGCTTGACAAGTTGAAAAAGTTGGGATCAAAAGGTTACACTTATTATTAGAATTTGAAAAGAATGTGGATGATCCAGGGATAGTTATTTTACCTGCTTAGAATGTCTCACTGGAATCAGATGACGTAATACTATTCCACCGACAATAATTCGAATAATTGGTTAGTTACATTTGATAGAATGTCCAGTATAGAGGGTGTAATTTTATGCACTAGAGACACAGATACTGGTGTTAAATTACCCATTTTATATCTGAATACATTCAAAGTGAACAATTTACATTTAATTGATCTATTTAATATAATGAATTACTAGAAATTAGATATATATTTGTTACTTGTGAAGTCTATTACTCATCTTTAAGTTGTAGTTTTTGTTAATATGTTGAAAATTGAAGTTTGTTTGTTTTTAATTATATAAGTGATAAAATATATCATGGTGGTTTTGAAAACAATCAAATGATTAACATTCCATTGTAAATTAATTATATTATAAATTAATTTAACTCCTTCTTTATGTTATATATATTATTTTGATCCTTTTTTGTTTTTATAAACAAACTATTGAACACATTTTTAATATTGTTACCAAGTGCCTTTCCTAATGAACATGTGATTATTTTGAAATATCTTTATTAAAATTTACAATATTTATACTGTGTTTTTATTCGAAATATTTCTATCCAATATTCTCTTTGAGTTAGGTACTTTTCTTTGTGAACCTCATTATTTATGTCCTGTGTTCGTAAAAAATGTTTACAGCGAAAGTCCCTCAATGCACTGGTCGGGAGGCCCATAGACAAATTATTTCTCCAAGGGGTGGCCCTTTTCCACAGAGGGCAGAATGGATAAAATTATGTACAAGGGGTAGACATATGGCCAAGGTCCAGCCATGTATGTTATCATTGTCTAATATTTATATTAGACAATGATGTTATCTAATGTATCAGTGTGATGTATGTTCTACTGTTCAAACTATCTTTAAAAATGGACTCTTTTGTATTTTTTTTTATTTTCTGTGTATTTTAGTGAAATATTGTTTATTTATTTCGCAAGCAAATAAGTCCGGATCTGACCCAACATTATTGGGCATGTGCACGACTATCTTAATTGTCTAGGTTCTACAAGGAATGTGTAGCTCTGTGATCCACAAATTTGACATGACATGACAAGATGTCAGATGATGTTCAAAAAATTGTTTACATTCAAACGAGTTTATTAAAATTTGAAAAAAATTAAAATGAGTGAATTCAAATTACAACACATTGTTTCTGAATTACTGAATACGCTAGGGTCAGTTTCTACTCAAACTATAATTACATGAAGCTAAACGTAGTTTAATTTTTTTATTTAGGGGCAAAGTAAATCCGAACAGATTAGTTGAATATTTGCAAGAAAGCCAAACAGTGAATTCAGGTGGTTGTATAGTAATCGCCCAAAATCATTTATCAAGACTTTCTCAAGATATTCCAGACTCAAACGCATTTCTAGCTAAGTATAACGACCTGAAAGATAAGAAGTAAGTAAAATGTTATACCTTTTTAAAGTTCCCAACTTTTCAAAACAGTAAGTAAACTTCTGTACAAGTGAACTTTTGATAAATATGAATTTCGAGTGTTTCATCCTTTCTATGCAACAACAGAATGATTGCTGTTATGTAGTAGGTTACCCGAGAGGTTACCTATGTTAATCGTAATATATGAAATCTTATTTACTTATAGGTTGTATGATAGGTATAATTTTACCTCTCCTTTCCTTGGTATCCCATAGCAACAATCAATTTAACAGATACATTGATTTAATACACAAGTTACAGCAGTAGATATACAACCCATTTTCTTTTAGTGTGGACTCCTTAGATGCTTTTGTTCAGTTACTTGATCAGATATCACAAGATACCAGTTTAAAGGAGTTTTTAGTAAAAAGTAATAGACCATCATTATCTACGACAACAGAATTAACTAAAGATAATTTACCCCAGGTATGTTTTCTAGTTGGTGTTTCTACAATGGTAACACCTCATAGTATACTTCCTGATTTATAAAAAAAATTTAAGTGTGAGAAGTGATCAATTTTTTTAAATAACTTATTTTTAGATAAAAAATCGCTTAAAAAAGGCTGTAACAAAAAAGTCAGCAAAAGATGACTCTTTAAAGTCTATATTGAACACAACACCAACTATTCCTCTAGCAAACACTCCTACAGTAGTGTCTTGGGTCCAAAGGCGTCCAAACATGACTTGGGATTTTTCTCCCACAATTTCTCATCAATCTATGCCAACAGTACCGGCAGTATCACAAGAGAATGTACTTATAGAAGATATACTGAATGTTTTAATAGGTAAAAGTATACAAATATTTGTAAAATGACAGTTGAAACTCAGGGATAGTATTTTTTATTTATTAAGATTCACTTGAAACAATTAACATTATGTTTGCTTATTATGTACCATGTAATGCCAAATAAAATAGTTAAAATAATATCTTATTTTTCATTTTATTATAAAGCATTAAATAGATTTCTTCAGGTTTGTCTTTTTATATTGTTGATAAAATTGTTATAAACTTTTATATGAAAAATGAACAATAATAATATATTATTTTACAGGTTTACCAGGATGTTACATTGAACCAGAAGAATTGAAGGATCTGTATGGTCCAAGAACATTTAGAATAAATGATAATGTTCCTTTATCATTAAGAGAACTTATTAAACAGATTTTACCATTAGCTAGTCATTATTCTATAATACAAAGATTTACAGAAGAAAAAATGAGGTTTGAATTTGGACAAGTGAACAATGCCTTGGCTGAAGCTATGCAGAATATTATCAAAGAACATATGGTACCATTGTAAATTATTTATCGTCATCCTAATTGTAAGACCTCGTAACTCCAAAACCTTATTGTTTACAGGGGAGTATAAAAACAATCTGTCTCTTACATGTATGAATAGGTTTCTAAATTTTATTTTTTATTAAATGTTATAATAAAACTATAGTATAGAAGAAGCTTAATATTATTATTTTTGAAGTTACTCAATGGAGCGCAAATACTGGTTTAGGTAACATGGAGTTGGATGGTTTTATAATTGGGGTGGCGATATGATATGCTAATGTGTTAATACTGTTTTATGTTTCAGCTTTTTACAATTCAACTAGAGAGTGAATTTCGATCAAAAAATTTAAGTATACAAAAACTTTGGTTTTTTGTTCAGAGAAATATGCAGGGTTTAGGAATTGCCGCAAATATAGCAACATCGATTAGCAAGGTATAAAATAAATAAGCTTATTTTCATATTGTATCAATACTTATTCCTTCTTTTATAAAAAAAAACACGATGACTTGCCTGAAAATTTGAAATATGATGTCTCCCAGTTAACACAAATCCTTTATTGATTTCCAGGAAAAAATTTCTTAAACTATTATTGTTTATCTTCTGTATGTGTTGTATTCATTATTATTTTTGTTAAATATTTTGGAAAACTAAACCATAATCTTTTTTAATTCAACGTTTCGGTAGAGTTCCAGCTACCGTTATCAAGAACAATCTATATTATAAATTTGCTTGCAGTCTGACGCGAAAGGTGGTAAAGTGCTAAGTTTACTTCACGAACATGTTATTGGTTCAATTGGTGACGAAAGAGCTCAATTGTTATGTTTAAAATTGATGGAAGCTGCTTGTTATCCATATATGAAGATGTTGGGAATGTGGATATACAAAGGAATAATATCAGATCCAATAAGCGAGGTGAGTTAACAAATTATTGCTACACAGGCCAGGCAATAGGTAAATGTTCATTCTTTAGTTACCTAGGAAATGGTAAACAATACATTTTTATATTGTTCACCATATTTCAGTTTTTAGTAGAAGATAATGAGGTTGTGCAGAGAGAAGATATGCCTGTCGATTACTCAGCCGATTACTGGGAAAAGAAATATGCGGTTCGTAGAGAGAGAATACCTAAATTTTTAGAACCAGTAGCGGATATAATCCTAAAAGCTGGAAAATATTTAAATGTGATAAGACAATGTGGTATGCAGACGTGTTTATTTAATTTGAACTTAAAAATATTTATCAATCAATATTTTTAGGAAAGCAAGTTAAAAACAAAGTCCTACCAATACAGTACAAAATAGAAGAGAAACATTACATAGAAGCAATAGAAAAAGCTTACATGTTTGCCAGTCAAACTCTTCTTGATCTAGTGATTAAAGAAAAAGATCTCCTGGGGAGATTAAGATCAGTCAAACATTATTTTCTTCTCGATCAAGGCGATTTTATTGTCACTTTTCTTAGTTTGTGTGAAAAGGAGCTGGGAAAATATTCAGTTGATGTTAATCAAAGTTGTATCGAATCTCTAATGGACCTTGCGTTAAGGTTATCGAGTGCCATTGATGATCCCTATAAAGACGATTTGCGAACTGAATTGTTGCCCTACGATCTACAATTTCAGATGTTCAAGATTCTTAGTATCCAAACTAACTCCGAACAAGGTACGAATATATAGACTAGGGTGCAACAAATATCAATTTTAGTGATTCAACTCATTGAACATTTTTTAAAGGGAAGTAAAATCCACTCCTTTTTAAAATGACTTGAAAAAATTGGAATGTTCAACCCACCTCAAGCTCGCCGTTACTCCCGCTTCGGAATCACTACCCTAGCATACTTCAAGGCGGGCGTGGGTCCCTCACTCACTCTCTGTCATCTACTCCCTCCTATCACTCCTACCTCTCACATGCCCTCTCTTTCCTAATCATGCTTTCCACTAGATTAATCTGTACACCCTCCATCCATCCTCTACATTTCCTCCTATTTGCCCAGACTCGTCCCCTCTGAGGGTACCTCCCATGTTTTTCCTCTCCGTCTTCATCCACTCCCTTCTTTCCCCTATTACATTCTGTCTCCCCTGGCTTGTGTCCTCTTTCCCCATATACGACAGTCTCTGGTCATGTGCCCCACGCTCTTACATAGCCAGCCTTCCCTTATATTCACCACTCTCTTGGCACTACACCTCGCTACCTGTTGGCCCTTCACTCCACATCCAAAACAGCTACCCTCCTCTCTCCCCTCTACGATATTTACCCTATTTCAGTCCAACTTAATCTGCCGTTTTCCTAGTAAGCTTCCGCTTTCTCCCATTCACCCTCACCACCGCCATTTTCATCCCGTTCCTCTCCCTCACCACTGTCATCACCCTTGTACCTTCCCCAATCAATTCCTCTATTTTTTTTCTCACCACTTCATCTTCAATCCAATGGTTTTTGTTCCCCTTGCCGCTTCCACCGCCATAGCTCCTGTTACCCTTTCCACATCCGTCAGAATTCCCCTGACCTCAACCCCTTTCTTTGCCTCTATAACCACCTCCCTGTTCCTTGTGACTCTAAGTCTATCCACCCACTTTCCATCCATCTCCCTCAAACTCTTCTTAATCCTTTCTATCAACTCCTGATTGACTTCTCCAATATCCTTTGGGATTACCGCCTCATTCCTGACCTCCTTTTCCCTATCTGTATAAATTGCCACCTTTGTCCCATCTGCTCTAATCCACGCGATCATCTTCCAGGAGATTCTGGGTCGGGGGCGAAAATAAAAAAAGGGTCCCAAAAAAATAGCGCCCTATAGACTAAACTTAAATAATTATATTCACATAATTTTTTGTAGTTTATTGGTCAGCCGCCGAACAAGAGAAGTTGTTGATGATTCAGTCATTCTCCTTTAGCTATGAAGTTCATTGGCCTTTGTCACTAATTCTTAATAGAAAATCTTTAGCATGTTATCAAATGATTTTCCGGCATTTGTTTTATTGCAAGTACATCGAAAGAATGATCTGTCAAGTTTGGAAATCCAACAAAGTCGCCAAGAAGTTTCCGTTCGATGATGCCCAGCATTACCGAGCAGCTTTTGCATTGAGACAGAGAATGTTACATTGCATACAAAATTTAGAGTATCATATGATGGTGGAAGTTATCGAACCTCACTGGTGTACATTTTTGAATAAAATTGGAAAGGTAAGTATTTTGTTTGAGTCTGACACCTATTTTCTTCTACAACAGGCTTTTGTAAAACATATTTCTAATATTGTTAATGTATTCATGTGATTTTTTCATTGCCTCCAGTCCAGGATTAAGATCTCATGGCTTCTGGGTGGATTATATCTGCCGTGTACTGATGAGGTGCCAATACGCCGAAACCGTGATAGTGATAGATGATAGTGATATTGACGCTTCTAATAATTACTAACCAGTATGGTTGGTTACCTATATCGTATGGATATCCATGCCCCGCTTAACTTGGAAGTGTAATTCAATGTCTGTCGGGCCACATAGCCCAAGAAGTAGTTGTTGCTTTAAAAAGTGATTTTCAAAAACGTTGTAAGGTGTTATAATAGTATTAAAGTGTTATCTTTGATGTCTATTGATAATATGCTTTAATAAAATATGACAATTTTTACCAAAATACATTTAAAAAAATCAACAATAAAGTTATAAAAGATGCTTGAAGTAACCGCACATTGATACAGGATTGGAGGCGGTCTTCAAAAGATCGACACATTAGGATTTTGAAACGCCTGTCTTATTCTTGCTTTCGTATCGAGTAACAAATTACTTCTCTTATCCTCTTAACTAGTTTTACATTACAGCCTTTTTGCAGCAACTTTATTGCAGACAATATAAATTGCATGCAAAATTAAAATCCAGTCTTCTTACATTTGAGCCTTAGTTGTTGCAACTTTCCAAGATTTTTTTGACATTTGACATTATTATTAGCACATTAGAATTTTTTTTCGCCATTTCCAATGTAGATATTTCCAACACTACACAAATCTCCGAGAGATAATTTTAGAAATTAGATAGTTTACAACCAAAACAAAATATTAATATAAAAAATTTAAAGAATGATTATGATTCTATTTTTTATAGGAGCGGGTAAATATACAACACGGCTCCATCAACTGCGCAAGTCCAAGTAATTGGATTAATGGCGGGAGATTCTGCACTACATTTAAATCGAAAAACTTGTCAGTGTCACTTCAAATAAATATGTAAATATCAGAAATATAAAACTAAAAAAAAACAAGAAAACCCAGGCCCAAACCCGGTTGATCAAAGTGTAACTATGTATAGAAATATCAGAAAATAAGAAATAAAAAACAAAAAAAAATAAACAAGAAAACCCAGGCCCAAACCCGGTTGATCAAAGTGTAACTATGTATAGAAATATCAGAAAATAAGAAATAAAGAACTAAAAAAAAACAAAAAAACAAGCACCCAACCCGGTTTCGAACCTACGACCCCTGAGTTGTAAGCTCAATACCCTACCAATTGTGCTAATCAGCCCACATTCAGATACATCTAATAGAAGGTTAAAAGCTGCTTGGACTCATGCGCACCTCAACTACTAAATTTGAGGTGATGGGTGGAGCCGTGTTGTATATTTACCCGCTCCCTTTTTTATAACCTCAATAATTATGTTGTCAAAATCTAAAATCACTAAAAATACGTAAAGTTGCGCGTGAATAACTTTGAAAATTAGAAACATTTCTATATTTTTCAAGCCTGAAAGTTGCAGTAAAAATGGCCGGAACGCATGCGCAATTATTATTCAAAAAAGGCCAGCAATTAAATTGCTAGCAATTTCTTTAAAAAGTCTGTAATGTAAGACTAGTATTCAGGGGCATCTACCAAATTCGACCTTGCACAATTATGTTTTGTATATTTTTTTGTTTCCCTACGTCCTCACGTTTAAGTTCACATAACGAAAATTTTATTATAAATATGAAAGCTCCGCAACATGTAGGTAGCCAAGCGGTCCAATCGGATTTTGGTTCACGTACTACTCTATAAGCTTCGTCAGTACTGAACTGGGAGACCGCCGAGACCGGCGAGCGTTGTATCATCAACAACGGCAAGCGACTACCGAAGCAGAGAGACATTGTCAGTCATAGAAGGATAGAAAAGCGAGAGATGGTTTTTTATCCGATATTTTAGTGGTAGCAACCGAATTTCAATAAGGAATTGTACGGTGATAAGTAATTTGAGGATTCTGAGATTTTTATATAGTATTCATAAAGCTTCAAATTAGACTTCTTATCAATTAGTTTTTCCATTTAATCCATATTTAATTGAGTTAACTGTATAAACCCTCACTTCGTGGAATCTACTCATCATATGGTTTTAAATGAAACTAACTGTTTCTAAATGACTCCACAATATA
>CAJUYH010001966.1:0-20428 GCA_910591685.1 Galerucella tenella | reverse complement strand
TTTAAAACCATACCATATTTAATTCTTTACAAGGGCTCAAACTTTGCTTAATATGTGTAATTACCTCATGATTCGTATTTTTTCCAACAAAATTTGGTTAGCATTTCAAAGTTTTTATTCGATGAGAACTCTAAGTTCAACATTAATCTACATGATCCATTTTTTTCTTAATTTTCAATACATCCATTACCTCAAAATTCTTTGCCAAAAATATTTCGATATTTTCTCAAATCGCTGCCGATAGATTCCCCTTATGTTTAAACAAAAGTAGCATGTCCTATATCTTATTTTAGGTTCAGAATGTGGATGAAATATTATCGTGCCATTGGGACTTTTTGAATAGTTGCCTTAAAGATTGCATGCTAACTATACCACCGATTCTAAGTACCATCATAAAGTTATTGAGTATATGCGAAGAATTTTGTAAATTTGTACAGGTAAAAATTTTTTATATTATTTATTGAGTTAGTGTTAAATAAGATTATCGCTTTTTGAATATTGCTTCAATTTATTTCTGTGGCTAGAAGGTGAATATGAGAAGAAAATTGGGAAATTACAGGTTTAACTTTTTGTAACCCAGCTATAAAAATGACAAACTGGTGTAGAAAAGAAAAATAGGCAGAATTATCTTCTATCCAATGTTTTTCTCTTACTTCAAATTAAAATATTTTTATACAATTTTTGAATATTTATAATCTTGAATTTTATGTTGTTTTTGGCTTTCATAATTATGGTTCTTTAAACCTGTAGGTGAACAATAGTAGTTTGTGCAACTAGTGTGGATATGATGGCCATATCGCACGAGGACGAAGTTTGAGCACGACGCCGTAGGCGAAGTGCTCAATCGTTCGAGTACCTTTATTTATAATAATGAATATTCTGCTAAATATTTAAGCGTCTGTCTGTTGTAGTTATCAATATTGAGCAGAATAATTATTTAAAAATAAAATTAACAATTGAAAAAAAATTTCTTCACGCGGAATCGAACCCGGGATAACCGCGTGAGAGTCTGGTATGTTAACCACTCGGCTACCGAGATTTATTATAAGGATACCTCAGAAGTGTTACATACTTTCATAAGAATTGACGTCCATCGGTAGTCCCTTAAATACCCATTTTATTCTGTTTTTAGTATTTGTTATTAATTTATAAGGTTTATTTTATTCAAGTTTATTTTTATAAATAAATATTCTTGATCCAGTGCTTCTGGGAGAGACAAGTTATTTTGACGTTTCTTTAAATTGAAAAAAAAGATGAGTGACGAGTACTAAACGGGAATGCTGATTGGTGGTTTTCATATACGTTCTAGGATGTATATGAAATCATATATGTTCAGTTAACCGATATGGCCTACATTTCCATTTTCTAAACTGTGCAGGAAATGGATAATATACATGTGGGTGTAGAAAATTATTGTGTGACAAGGGCAGAGAAAGAGGTTTAGTAGCCCGAGACTATTAGATGCACTTGCGAGTATAGCAAAGCGAGGGCAGCTGATAGTTAAGGGCTGCTAAAACGTTTCCTGCCTGCGTAACACACAACTGTTTTTCGCCTACCTAATAAACAAAAAAAATAGGAAAATATAACAAAAAATTCAAGTGAAAAACGACAAATTAATCAAGTGGAAGATGGTGAAAAATTTTGGCTTTGTGAATTTTCCGTCCTATTATTATTGTCTTTTTGGCTTTTTGAATCCAAACAACTGACTTTTAAGGAGACACTAGAGCTGCAACCAATACCCAGTTTGTCATAAAAATGCTTTTTTATTTATTTAGTATACCGCAAAACTAGATTATTATTCAAAACTAATATTTTTTTCTTTATTTTTTGCACCATTAACAGCAGATGCAGCGATATTTCGTGGAGGCAGAATTGGGTACATTGCCCAATTCTTTATTCGAATCTCTTACACAGGTATTTTCATCATGCAAGCTTGGCATTGCCTAGTTTCTAATTTTGAGTTCAATTAGCTCGCTTTGATTTGTATTGTGACTGTATTTTGATATTATTTTGCACAGCACTCGTTTACATCATTTTCTTCCAACATAGTACATGTACCAGCTCTGTAGTAATTTGTTCAATAAATTTTACAAGGCTTTCCTAATACTATCACTTTTCTGGAGCGCTACCGGAACATAGAAAATAATAAATCTGGTTTGGTTTGATATAATTTGTGATCAAATATTTTAACTTATATTTGATGCATCTAATTACATAATTTAGCAGAAATATTAACTCTGTATGTTGTCTGCTCCATTTATTAGAATATGTCTGTAATATACAGAATATCAATAAAATAGCACAACACTGGATGGAGTAGTGGTTGCAGTTTGCTATAACTTTAACTATAACTGAAAGTAACAAATTGTTGGTTAACATTATTTTCTTTTTGGGACAGTTTTTCTTGAATATCAGCTTTACATAAGTTGTTTTTAGGAAAAAAAACATGTTTTTTGTATATTGGGGTGACATACACTGAGACCTAAAACAGAACATAATAAATTTGTAAAAATATACTTACAAAATACATAATACAATAAACAAGTGTCACGTTATTTGGATATATAAAGTTTTAATTAATAATTGTCAAAATATAATGATTTTCCAAATGTCAAAACGCAAACAATGCTTGTTTCTTTGTCATTCAGAGTGTTTATTGTTGATGAAAAATGTTTGAACTATTGTTAGCCTAGGTATTTATTTATTCATTTTACTTTATTATTTCTATAAATTTGTAGTGATTGAGTAAATTGACTCTTAATTTTCTATTTTAATTTTTTTATGTTTTTTGGCATGCTAGAACTATAGATTTTTATACGTTTCGTTCTACTCCATAGCTTGCAAAAAAAGAGCGATTCGACCTAGTAAATTTTTTTATAAAAGTATTTTAATATAAGATATCAATAAGTACAGAAGTTTTTGAAAAATGATAATACACAAATCATTATAATATTAGAGTCAAATAATTACATCCTTCAAACATCTGTACTATAAATAAGCTAAGACAAAAGCACATACTTAAAAGCTAAAAAGGAACAACAACAAAAAAAATATGACATGAAATAACCAAATGGGAAAATGAAAGAAAAAGGTAACACCATGAAATCGGTTACTCACAGGAGCTGTTTCGTTTTACTTAATTGATGAGGGTTCTCGTGAAGCGGTTTAAACTCTCAATAGATTTTATGAGGTAGATGATTGAACTGAACCAATCCTTTATGGAACAAACTGTTCATTGAATTAGTCCTTCTGCTAGTAGTAACGCTAATGGAACTTGCAGCTCTAGTATCGTGTTGATGTATATTAGTAATTGGTATCAATCGAGAATTGAAATATTCAGGTTGAAAAAGGGATAAGGAGTGCGTAGCTCAATACCCTAATGAACTTTACTCCAAATTACCTGATGCTTTGGGAAAATATATCTAAGTACCTAGTTGTACTTTCATAAATTACTTGTGATAATTGTTGGCGACGACCACCATCCGCCACAGATCAAAACTTTGAAGGTACCTACCTCAATTTATATAAAGTACGGTAGAATACCTTGATTGAAATGGACACAATAACGGTACCTTAGACGAGAGATCTTCGTAGGTAAAGTGTTGTTGGTACGCTTAACAACTACATATTATATTTTCAGTTTGAAACGCGAAAATCATCACCATGATTTGTTTCATGTTACCCATAGTCATTTCATTATTAAATAATCATTTGGCTTTGTTTCACACTATATTAACAATTAAATTTATCTAGAATAAAATATATACATTAAATAATAAATTATAGTATACTGATATAGCTGAAAAATATTAAAGCTTTTTATCCATAGAATTCTCCATTTCCTTTCCTTTTTTGATTGGATGAACTGCCTCTGAGCCTAAATTCACAACTAGAGTGAACACTTGACATTCATATTGGTCAATTGGTTGGAACCTAGTTACATGTATGACATGACTATATTCCTAAATTTTTCAGCCACATCTGTATGTAAAAGTGTAAACGAACAGAGAATTTGAACAAAGCACTTACTTTCTTGTTTCATCGCTAGTCAAATTATTGAGACTAGTCGTTAAGTTGAATCATTGAATGCTCATAATAAGCATATTGCAGTTGGATACACTACCTGGCCATTCTAGGTCAAATCGACCAATAGTTAGTATTAGTATTACCAGGAGAGTTATTGTAATACCTCTAATACATTACATTTTGTATATTAATGGTATCATTTTTAAATATTTTGTCCAACATATACTTTTTTATTTATTCTGGACACCCATGGATGCAATGCAAAAGTTACCACTGTCTCCGCAATACTTTACATTTGATGGATTTGCGAAATTTGTCTGCCAAGTCGGTTGACACATTTTCACTATTTCAAAAGAAATGTTACTAATGGCCATGCCACTTAATGATACCATTCAATTCACTAATATTTTCGGCTTTAGTTAACATGTATGACAAATTCAATATTGCCATTGAGAAGATTGAAAAGAATCGCTGTACTGCTTGAGAAAATACTTTTAAATTTTGCATAACATCATTGGCAATAATATTATTTTCTGTTTAATTTCCAGAATGAACTAGTATTTCAAGGAAATTGCGAGCCCACTGAACCTACTCTAAGTTTCAAGGAGAAAATTGCATTATTCGACGTCGCATTTTCTGGGGCTTTAATAAAATTATTAGACCAAATCAATGAACTGAATAGAGATACAAGCGAACACGAGCGACTTTTTAATTTGCTTTACAGGTACCTAATATTTTTCATACATATGTTTCAAATAATAACCTCTTCCTCACCTTACCTTCCTTCATTTCCCCTAAAATCGCGTTTTCACTTTCTCTTTAGCATAATTAAATTTGCTTTGTTGGGTAGGCACGTATACAAGGGTCCCCCGAAACTTTTCCAAGCACATACAAAAACTATGATTCCATTATTTTTATGTAGGTACAGCAGTAAAGTAAAAATGTGTAGACATATTGAACGGCATACAGTTTTGAAGTTACAATTTTGTCGAAGATTAGCATTTCCCTGTAATACGTCGATCAACTTATAATGATCTTCTGTAAGTTCCTTGCGGCATTGTTTATTATTTGTTCTCTTATTTTTTTGGAATCAAACCACAATAATGTTTTTTATTTTTTT
Source organism: Galerucella tenella (assembly GCA_910591685.1). NCBI lineage: Eukaryota > Metazoa > Arthropoda > Insecta > Coleoptera > Chrysomelidae > Galerucella > Galerucella tenella. The sequence goes on along the minus strand of CAJUYH010001966.1, from coordinate 15,282 downwards.
ATTTCGACGTTTCGGTAGCGTTCCAGCTACCTTTGTCATATTTTTTTCGTTGTGTCAGATAGGGACCAAAAATTATTTTATTATTAGTTAATCTTGACAAAGGTAGCTGGAACGCTACCGAAACGTCGAAATAAAAAACATTATTGTGGTTTCATTCCCACAAAATAACTTATAATGAATCTACAATGGTCTTAAAACAAAGTCAATCTATAGCTTTCCAAAGCTTATTACCAAGCTTTGCCTCAAATGAAATTGCAAATCAACTAGAAAAACTTTCTACGTATATTGAATATAATTACTCGCTGTCTGCTCTTCAGGGTGCATTCAAGTGTTTAAATATTTAGATAAAAATACCGACACCGTATAAGATTTTGGAGGACGAACAAAAATTGTTTCCCTGCTCTTCATCATTTACTGGTTATTGTTTCTACTTTAACTGTTACTACAGCCAGTGTCGAGAGCTTTTTCTGCTCTTAAAAGGGTAAAAACCTTCCCAAGAGGACTTAATACACTGGGACATCGATGTTTCTCCTGATAAAGTACTTAACATTAATAAAAAATAGTTGATATTGTCTTTGTAACCATTATTCTGACTTCTCTTTCAATTTTGCTTATGTCACAAGTTAAAATATCAATTATTTCATATTTTTCTTCCATTTTTAACCATTAAAAACTAATCAGGAAAATCTAACCTCTTCTCTTTTAATTGAAGAAATTAACTATTGAAATAGAACTACTTCAATTCATAGATTGGGGATACCAACCTTTGCTAATGCTACATTTATCTCTAACATTTGTTATTAGAATCCTTGCCCTTTGTCCGTCAATAGATGGTCGTCCTTATGTTCCTAAAAACCCAAGAATAATAATATAATCGTCTGCCGATGAGTGGTGAGGTTTTTTTAAGTTTATTTCCGTATATAATTATGAATTTTAATTTTCAGGCTAGATTTCAATTCGTTCTACAGCGGCCAATTGAAAAAGATTGCTTTAGAGAAGATGGTTAAGGATTCTTCAGGATAACGATTAATGTAATTTTTCCAATGTTATTTTGTTTGTAAATAATTATGTGTACTATTTAAAATGCAATAGGCGTAAGAATAAGATTTGCTGGATTCGAGTAGTTGAAAGTTATTCTACTCCTACTTTTGTTTATAATAAACAAGCATTTTTTATTTATTATTATGCTGATATATTTAACAATAAATTTTTTACTTTGCGTTTTGTATTTTTTTGACCTTTCAACCTTACAATTAAGAAACCAGTTGTTCTGGAATTCTGTTAGGGCACAGATTATAAAGAGAACAGGTACGAAAGCTTGACAGAGAATAGTAAAAAGAGAGATACCCATTTAAATGCCCATCGTCTTGTGTCGACTCCGTTCGGGCTGCTTCGCGAAATTTCTCAACAGGGTTGTCAATTTGCATAATATTTCCTTCAATTTACGATTATAGGTCAAATATTTTATAAGCATTTTTTTTATTAATTTAAGTGTGATAGTTATACAGATACAAATATTCGATAATTACTTGTTTTAAATTAATTTTATTTACATTAAAATAATTATACAATTAAAAAGATTATAATGTATAAAAATCATACCATAAATATAGTTAAAATAATACCCTTCTTGGTGTGCGTCATCGATTGTGACGTATATCCGGGTTTTCGCATGTCGTTTATTTTATTTGCTATTTTGACATTTAGCTAACCTTAAATTTGATAAATAAAATCATCAGGATCGTATTAAGCCAAAGCCGAGAAGGCTATGAAGTTAATAATTACCAGCTTCTTTTTCTAAATGAAAATACTTCAGAACTTTGAAAATGCTGATGTTTTTTCGTGTATCTAGGCATATTTTTGTATTAGTTAGATAAATATAACAATAAGATTAATAATCACTTCTCATAAATAATAATTGACCGTAAGCAACAAAGTACACACCTGACAAGAACTGTCAGTGTGACAGTAGAAAAAGACGTAAGACACATTGCCGCTACGAAAGTTACGCCTTCATAGTATTTTAACCTCGCGATTGATAGGTTGCGCTGGCGCGTAATCTAAACATCAACCAATTAAATCTTTGTAAGTCAAAGATTAGGGTTAACGTTTGTAAAACATTCAAACGGTTCATTATTGTGATATTTTTATTAGGATTAATCACCGACCTGCCTTTTTTTTCCATTTCTTCCTACGTAATGTGATAGAAGGAGATTAACAATCGATGACGCACACCAAGAAGGGTATTATTTCAACTATATATAATTTTTTCGCAAACCATATCCTTGGCAACCATGCACAATAACGGTGACGGCTAACCTAACCTACTCAAAACGTCAAAACATGCTCAATATCACTTGTAATCTGTGCTCAAAATTCATAATGCCATTTTTGTTTGCTTCATTGTTTGAAGGTGTTTAATCGGGGGTAATACCACAAGAGCTCAGATTTAGCCGGATATTTTTTGTGGTAAGACAATCCCATGAATAAAAAACTCAATTCAATTAAACTAAATTAAATTAAATTGATTCCATATGGAGGAATGAGTTTTCTTGGTATTTTCTGGAGTTGATTTTTCAATCTCCCTTACTATTTCTGCCTTGCAAATATTTCCAAATCTCGACATACTTTTTGTAATTGTTATATGCTGTTTAATTCATTCTGTTTTTGACATTTATAATTGTCAAATTGACGTGCATTGCTTGGTAAACAGACAGTACCTAAATGCTAGGGTTGCTACGGTAACGTAATTTATCCGATATTTTTATCCACTTGCAAACTCTCTTCCTTCCTATTTAGCCGACAGCAAACTACGATTTTTGTATTCACAAATGGGAATTATTATACATGAATGGGATTGTCGGCGATATTAATTGTGTTATTTGACTAATCTATTGTGCGTTGTGGTAATATTGACTATAAAAATATAGTGGTATACCTACAGACTATTATTCTTATAAAATGAATAAACATCACGGCGGAGTGTATTGTTCATACAGAGACTGTCAAAATAAATTTTATTCGGAAAGAAAAATAAAGTTCTTTTGATTTCCAAAGGATGAGAGTATGTAATGATATCCCGGCCTATGATATAAGAAATTTTAAAGTTTTTGATATTAACTTTGGTGCTACCATTGTCTAATATAAAGAAATATTAGACAATGGTACTACAAATTATTAGCATAGGTGTATATTGTATTCCCTTTGATAATAAATAAATTAAGAATTATTTGTACTTTAAAATTTGATTGATTTTTGTGATTATTTGTGTTATCTAAAAATATATTTATTAATTAATCTCCCAAGAGTTATGACTATTTATAACAAATCGTAGGAATGTACATATAGGTATTGAATAAATACATTAATATATATTCGATTATAATCATTGTTTTAATTCAAGGCGCAGGTTTAAAGATTTAGTGGAAAAAAAAACTAGATCCGGCACTAGAAATTGTTATTGTCCCCGAGTCAACACTCAACAGTGCAATTTGGTAAGAAATTCAGAAAATATTTTAAAAACTGGCAACATCGCGGCCATACCGAGTTAAAGATCCAAGGTCATTGACGACGGAGCTGAAAATCGTTTGACGTTTTACCGGGATTCGTATCTGTTCTCTTTATAATCTGTGGTTAGGGGGAAGAAATCTATTCAAAACAGTGTTGAATACCTCAAAATTGAACTAGCAATATAAATATATTGATCGAAGTAAAAACTATAATAAACTGGAAAATGCAGCTTGTATTACAAATAATATTTGATTTTGGATTCTATGAGTAGGTACGCTGTTCAGAAACGTGCACTGCGACTATTTACATCCTCAGGATTTTTAGCCTCCTTAAGCTACTATACAAGGGATACTTGGGAGGAAAAAGTACCTACCACTTTAACACCCTCCAAACACTGGAAGAATACATGGGAAGAAATTCATAAAAGAACCATCAGAAAAAGTAGCGAAAGAACTGCTCTCAATGAGCAGGAACAAACTACGCACCATAACGGGACTACTTACGGGACACTTTCCCACAAAGGAGCACCTAAACAAAATAGGGCTGTATAACGGAGACCTTACATGCAGAAGATGCAAAAAGAATACCGAAACAGCTCTGTATATACTATGCAACTGTGAGACGCTGGACCACAGGAGGCAAAAACTGTATGGTAGACCCCAAATGGCTCCAGAAGACTTCTACAACCAACCAGCAAAGAGCCTGTATGAGCTAATACAGGGAACGGATTGGCTGAATAGGCTACTGTAGTCAGAACACTAGGAGTATCCACAATAAGCCCAGGAGGCTGAGGTGGTGCCGGCGAAGGGACGGCTCCTTTAAAAAAAAACACCCTTCTCAGCTCAACTAGAATAAGAGTACTTTTTTCGGGCAACACTGCCACTTCGATTCGATTTTTTTGATATTATCTAAGTTTTTAGGGGGGCCTGTGCCCCCAAAGCCCTCCCCTGGCTAGACTACAACTCGTCCATTCAAAAATGGACTGGTTTAAAAATAAGACAAACATACAAATCGATATATTCAAATGATTCGAGCTATAAAATATATTGTATATAATTTTACAAATAAAACATTTCTTCGACATTATTGAGATTATTTTGTACTAAATTTAATTTGCTTACAAAAAAAATGTCAATGGTGCGCAATTTAAATATGTAGGTAACATTTTATTGTTGCTTAATTATTATTTAAATAGGACATCGCAATAATTTAAAATACAAGTACTATCAGCACAATTCTATAGATAAAGCATTAGCGTAGGTACTCACCTACTTAGTTGTCCTTGCTTTAATTGAAGAAAATGGCAAAAAACTAATTCATGTAGGTACTTATTAATAGTTCTTAAATTTTATTTTCAGTTCATAGCAAAACTGATCGATTTTTTTATTAAATGTTTTAGGTACCATCTCATACAAATTAGTGCAATATTTATCTATATTTGACAAGCTTCTTTAATAAAACAAATATTTTGAGAGTTGAAGTTAAATATAAAAATTTCCTTCTTTTATCAATGTGACGATATCCCCTGCTTGTAGAATAAAGGATCGACCGATGTTGTCTACATCTTTGTAGTGCAACATATTGCAAGAAGTAACCGATATTCTCATTTCTTTTGTCCTACTTCACACTAGAAAAGCTTCCACCATATGGTCAATTTATTCAATGCTGAAGTCAACTATAAATATATCAAACACAGTATAGACATTTCTACTTACCCAAAGCTTCGTGCTTTATTAAAAAGGAAATACGAATGGCATATACTGAAAAGGTCGAAAAATATGACCCCAGATAATATTATTAGATTTTTTATAGAAGCACACCTGACAATGAATATTATTTATTAACAAAGATAAATTTGAAGGATTTATTTTTTAAACAATTTTCTATAATCGATTTTGATTTGTATATATCGGTAGCAATAGTGGTCGTAGGAAAAGTACAGTGTGCAACACGTGTGCAAATGATAATTTCTAGCTCGTGTGAATTGCGTGGCACTCGACTACGTATTCGACTACTACTACTACTATTTTACTCTTTTTTAACGACAGTAGTTCGGTATAATAACATCTTTTCAAGGATCGCTTCCATCTGTGCTTCTGAATAAATTTGAACTACATATTGTATTAAAAAAACCCACTGCGCCACCTCTGGATCAAAATTAAATTCTGTCTTGCCTTATATTTTTCGAAACTATTACCTATCAAAGTTCAAAGTTACATTGGTTGGCGTAGCGTATTTTGTATGGATATACATACTAGAAGTAAGAAAACAAAGATTTATTAAAAAAAGATTATCCTGTAATGACCTGTGCGTTTTGTATTGATAACATTGTTTATCTTTGGATATTAGAAGAAGTCAAACTAATTTTAACACCCAATTTATACGTTTATTAAATTGAATCAGTTGAATGGAGGAAAATAAAATTATAGTATTTGCAGTAAAAGCATCAAGTTCTGTGTGTATTAAAAATTAAAACGTAAATTAACGGTAAGCTTTATAATTAAATTATGGTAACTATTTTATTATTTTAATGAAAAGATATATAATAATAAATTTTATTGTATGAAGTAAGTTATGGGTTAAAATTGATTTATCCTCTTTCATGATTATGAAAAATAAGTATTTGAATTCAGGAGAAGGTCGTATTTTCGTGTTTGGTAATATGTTTTAAGGAAATTAAATGAAAAGTCTTTAATTAAATGTTAAGTTTTACTCAAAAATATATATAATATTACAATAAATGTAAAATAATAGATTGGCTCGGATAATAACATCGTCATTGTTTTTATTTTTAGAAAGATAAAAATGATAGACAAACATATAAATAATTAGTCATTCGTGTAATCTTAAATCGCATAGTTAATATCGAAATAAGTGGTTATACATTCCCGGGGGAATCGCAACCGGAGCTCTATAATTCGCATAGTCCGGGACATCACTTCGCTTTTCTTTTCCATCGTTTTATATTCTCTTGTCCGTATTTGCTTTTCCTCAACTAATTTTCATTTTCTTCCCATTTTTGATGATTTCAGCCCAGTCCTGTATTTCCATCGCTCGTAAATCAGTTATCATTTGGTCTGATCCTTAGTCTGCTTTCTGCTACTCTCTAATTGCACCTTTTTAATTGCTGCATCCGAATCTCTTCTGTTCACATGTCCGTACCATCGTATTCTTTGATAGTCTATCTTTTAAATCAAATTTCATTAGTGGTCTAAACACATTGTCTTGAATATATTTCTTGATTTTTTTAAGCCCGTAGTCATTCTTTGTTAGGCACATTGGTTCACTTTCGCATGGTCTAATGAATGCTTTGTAAATTAACATCTTGGTATTTTTACTAAGGCTTTTGCTAGTTAGCAGCCTCTTGTAATGAAAGAAACCTGCAAGCGCTCTGAGATTTCTTCACTCCTTTCGTTTGCTCCGATGACTATCACTCCTACAGAAACTAAAAATGTGCCTTTAAAAGTGTTTGCAACAGATTACCAAAATCTATCAAGCCCAGAAGGAAATGCTTTAGTGAATGTTACTGAGTATTTGTTAAAAAAATGTCTAATACAACATTCATGTGAAACATGCTTAAAGTTTGCCCATTCGGCTGATAATTCAATAAACTTTTCAATAAACTTTTTTCTGTAAACTAAAAGCTTACACGACAAAAAAGGATGAATTTAGTGGCTTATGTCAAGGGACATTGTTGAAAACGTTATTGCGATGGAAAATATATTTATCGAAAAATTCAATTCTATAGCTAACCAAAGGGGAATTGGTCAGTTCCGTTTGAACGAATTTACTAAATTTTTATCCATGTAATCAATTTCCTTCCAAATATTATGCAAGTCTGTACACCAGAGTCCGTATAATATATTTTACTCTCAAATGTATATTGAAAGATTTGAAAGACAATAGATTAAATTTAACACATAAACCACTCCAAACTTAGTATTTTAAAACATTTATAAAAATTTTTAATAAAGTACTGCATATCCCGAACATTTTTCGAAATTAAAAAAATAAAAATAAACCTTTGTGATAAAGAATCCTATTAATTTAAATATATATTTCTCTAATTACCCCTGTATAGCTTAAAATAAAATAAGCTCTTCGAACTGTTCTGGTATCTACCGGTCTCGTTATTGACAACAAAAGTTAATCGTAAACATAATTTATGAGAGCGGCGTCCGTTTGGGACAGCAACTTGAATCAAACCGCCCTAGAGTGAAACTTGGAGAGAGGGAGGTCGCGATGCAAAAGATCTGACCGTTACGTTACGTTGTTACGTTATGTGCCTTAAGCGCGTGGGCTCTCGCGCTGCCTCCTCAGTCTCAGAGCTTGTCTTTCGGCGCAAAATGTTGTTTGTCAGCATACATTGTATTATTAATTACAGTTAACAGAATACTTAATATGTACTTTGTGCCAATCAACTTATAATGATAAGATTTTGATAACTAATACTACTGTATATTTTTGTTAAATGAAGTTTCATCCAGAGTAAAATAAATTCTTATAATAATATAATATATGTATTTATTTATTGATTCAAAAAATTTGATTATTGCTTAAAACGAACTAAAGTTCTTACCGTGTGTCCCGTGACACGTTCTTCAATTTTTTTTGTTTCTTCAACTTAAACTATACCCATTTATTATATATCGTAAAATATGTCAACCAGATATCGTTTAAAAAAAAAGAAGTTATATAAAGATAAAATTCAAATAATATTGATTGTCGGGAAGATTTCAACGGTTGAAGTATTCAATTAACTCATATTTCTTTCGCATTCTTCTATTTATTTCGCATTCTTTCGTTGTTTTCCAATTAAAATAAAATTTTTGTGGATATTTCTGGCATATTTGCTGCCTACACGTAAAGAAAAGGATGGCGCACGATCAATACTATAGTAAGCTGAAGGGGGCGTTAAAGTCATTTAGATTAGATATGCTGAAAGTGAACGAGCTTTTCATGTTTTTTTCTTAATTTTCTCCCGTTGGAGTTGTGTGATTAACGATGAAATGCGTTGTTTATAACATGTTTTGTGAAATGGAAGTATAAATCTAAATAATTGGGGTTCACTGGTATGTTATTTATTCTTATATTTTTTAAAATGTACCGATAGTGTAGTTAACACCGTTTTAATAATGGAAATACTTATTGAAATGTCACAAATGAAGAAAATAGTTTAAAAATACAAAAAAACAGGTCAAAGATAAAAAACAATCTAATCTATTTTAAATAAAAAATTATGAATTAGTGTGGACGGGTTTTCCTTTTCTTACTTTAAAAATTATTCAATACAACCAAAATATTGTGGGTTCTTCAAAATCGTTGGACACCGCCAAGGTCTGCTATGCAAATGTTATATCTTTAAAGTCTCGAATAAACAAATAAAGACGATCGTTTGAATGATTAAAGAAGCATAATTAACTTGAGCTAAAAATTACTCACCAAGCTTTTCAAAAATGTAGTTGTATATTTTAACAACAGCCCAAATGACTTTTGACTGACCTTTTTACATTTAAGTGCGAAAGAACGGACACCTTAAAATGCTAGCATATTTTGATCTTATATAACACTTTTTTTATTTTTGTCCTAGGTTAACGCAATATATCAATGAGAGTTTTCAACAGGGCTGTATTTACACATTGAAAACAAAGCAAAATGAAAATATATGTTTATGATCTAAAAGTCAGATACCCTGTGATGAAATGTAGTCTTTGGTTGACTCTCAAAACCATCCTATAATGCAGTCACGTAGCTATAGCTTTTACTGGTTGGTTGTAGAAGTCTTCTGGAGTCATTTGGGGTCTTCCATTTAGTTTTTGCCTCCTGTGGTCCAGCGTCTCACAGATGCATAATATGTGCAGAGCTGTTTCAGTGTCCTTTTTGCATCTCCTGCATGTGAGGTCTATTTTGTTCAGGTGCTCCTTTGTGGGAAACTGTCCCGTAAGAAGCCCCGTTATGGTGCGTAGTTTGTTCCTGCTCATTGAGAGCAGTTCTTTTGCTACTTTTTCTGATGGTTCTTTTATAAATTTCTTACCATGTGTTTGCCTGGGCGTATTCTTCCAGAGTTTTATGAATTGTTCTTCTACCCACCCTTTTAACCATGACCTAGTGGAGCATCTGGGGATGCCCACAGATGGTTCGGATTCGTTCATCAGTGTTGACGATCCTGCTCTTGCAAGTTCGTCAGCCTTTCCATTGCCAGCGATTCCTTTGTGACGTGGGACCCATCCAGTGTTACACTGTTCCGAGTCGCCAGTCTTCTAAGTTCTTCGCCGCATTCCCATACCAGCCGAGATGTTACCTGTATATTAATTTGGGAGCACCTATTTTAAAAATTGATAGATGATTGAAAACTGACGCTTTTATTAAAACAGAAAATCAATTTCACAAAAGTAAATTTAACCTCTTCAGCTAAATTATTCACAATTGTTGAGGAATCTATTTCTATTGCCACATCCCGATGAATACTCATATTGCGGCAGTATGCTAATAAAAGATTATTGTACCGTTATTGTATTTTCTATGGGGAGGGTTTGAGCCCCCAAAACCCCCCTTACATACGTCCCTGCTATAATGCAATTTATTACGTATATTTTGGGGATGTATAAATAATGGAAAAACGAGTTTTTGAAACTTTCGACTTGTTTTTTAGAAACAAATGGTTGTGATGTCTCTTTTTAGCACCACTAGGAATCTGAAAAATATCATCTGGGGCATCAAAATTTCATTTCTTATATATGGAAATCCTGGAAACAGTTAATCATCTTCGTTAGTCCAAGACCTAGAGGTAACTGTCTTCAAATATCTCTTACCCAGTTTAAATAGCCTGGTTGAGAGTTCCTTGTCTACCTTGTACAGTAAACTCTTTGGATGGAGGTCGACCTCCATTTGAGTTTGACTCCACAAAACGGTTCCGGACCTATATGAAGTCTCCTTTAGAACCTTCCTTCGCCATTTCATCAGATACCTTCAATCCACAAATTAGAGTCTCTTAGTTGACTCTTGCTATCTATCCTGTTAAGAGATTCTTTATAGTTCTTTACCAGTCTAGACCCAGTTGCTGGATTACTGACAGCTTTAAGCAGAGCCTGGCTGTCAGTGGATACACTTAACTGCACACGAGAAAAACTTAAGATGAGTACGAAAAATGTTGACGAAGAAACACAAACTCTAACGTTTAGGCAACCCCTTGACTTTTCTTGAGAGTTATACCGCCGAGGGAATTTTTTTAAGGCAAGTTGTTACAGACGATGAAATGTGGGTGGCCTAAGTTACACCGGAATTAAAGCGGCAGTCTACGGAATGGTGGCATTTAACATCCCTCAAGAAATTTAAATAGACAATTTTAACCATATAAATCATCTGTACCGTAGTTTTAAACAAGAAGGGTGCTCGATCATCCTCAATTCAGTCCAGATCTAGCGTTCAATGACTACCAGCTGTTTCAGAATTTGAAAAAACATCTCCGAGATCAGCGTGATGATGACGATAGAGTCAAAACGACGTGGAACCAGGCGGTAAACGTTCCATAGTTTATTAAATATATTGTAACGGACCTTACAAACATATTTAGCCAATAGCTAATAAAAACGTAATAAAGTGCTTCACCTTAAAATATACATTAAAATACTACTACTAACTTTTTATTTTAGGAAAAATCCAAAATTTAAAACATGCCTCTAACAGACATCATCCGCCGAGCTTCATCCTACATCTTGGGTCCAGATGGAGATACTGTAAGAAACACAGATTACGAGGATAACGAGATACTTTTTTGCAAGAATAATGTATGCGTTCACCCTCCAGCTACGATGAGACACGGGAGTGACTTATTGCACAATCCTGGGTATCTTACTATTACCACAAAAGTTTTTATAGATCAATATAATAATACCAGAAGACCTACTTTGTTTCTAACATGGATTCCGAATTCGTCGATTTCAAAAAACACGCACTTAATTGGTAAATTGATGATTTATATAGAGGGTGTCCCAAAAAGTTGTTTATAAATGAGAAAAAAGTTTGAGTTAACTGTATAAACCCTCACTTCGTGGAATCTACTCATCATATGGTTTTAAATGATGATATTTATATCGAAACAATTGTCAATTTACTTGCAATTTACACATTTTTACAAATATATTGTGGAGTCATTTAAAAACAGTTAGTTTCATTTAAAACCATAAGAAAAAAGTTTCTTACATTTCACAAAAACAATTATACATACTTGATAGAAATGTCTGCATGACTTGTAGATCCTTGATCAGATTCAAAATATTTAAAACACTGTCTGGAATACAGGGAAAACAAAAGATAATGATTTAGACAAAGAGTACAATACGCACAAACAGTATGTTCATTAAAATTATGTATATTAGGGACCTTTTTTTTATTTTCGCTCCCGTCTCGAAATCTTGTTGGAAATGTAAAATAAATTTTTAGGTACACCTGAAAAGCAGTTAAATAAAAGATATAGTCTGGAAAGCTTAACGTCTATTGATTCTAACAATGATTATGGAGAAAGGCAGCCCAGTATAGAGTTTAAGAGCACGAATCCGTTTCTAAATTTCGACGACAGAGATCGGTTGGATATGTCGGATTTAAGCTCCGAAGGGAGCGATAAACAAGGGATCAGCATTCATGTGGATATTTCTAACCCAGAAATAGAAATTATTCAGACTCCTGATAGTGTTAAAGATCCTGGAGAATTTTTTGAATTTTCAAGGTGAGTTAACTAATTAGAAAGTTTAAAAATAAAATAACTGCTTGTTAAGAAAAATGTCACAAACTATTAAGAACGAGAAACATTTTTATGACGAATTTAAAAACTGCCTTACAAAAATTTCAAACAGAATGCATGAGCACCACGGTTCCGATATAAATAGAGGAAGGGGATGTCGTTAAACAAGTGGCTGTATCTGTTATACAGTTACCAATACAAGCCACAAGCATTTAAAATTAATAATAAATTTATGTTATTCCAATAATGAAGTGACGAGATGAAAGAATATTAACACGAACACGAGTGTGCCGACTTCTATCTTGTTCTTTAGAGTCATAGGAAAAAGTCAGCATACTAGTTCTTCAAACGATTTTGGATAAACTTTACCAGCACTGAGGCAATTCGAAATTTTTCAGAACTGGCAGTATTTATTTTGGTGAAATATCTTAAATGTTTTCAGATCGGAATCGGTCACATCCTCGGATAGCCATTCGAACTGGTTATCTACACCAGAGTATTTAATGCAACAGCCTAACTTATACTTCCCCGATAGTTTGAACAGTTCGCCAATATTGCAGCCTAAACAAAATATTCACAAGTGTAGAAGATTTAGTGTAGATTTAAGCCAAATGAGGTGAGTAAAATTTAATATGTAATAAACTTGATTCTAATAAAATTCATATTGAAAATGAGTATATTTTCTATAGATATTCATTTGAAATGTTTGTTTATAAACTGTGTTCAAAACCAAAAGCTGTAGGTTCTCTTGCCTACCATCTTATGTCCTTAAATTTTACATGACCTTGTGCTTGAATGTTTTATCGAAAGAAAACCCACATTTCTGACCTTGAAATTCAAATGAGCGTACATTTTTACGTTCACATATTACTTAAAGTTCCTTTCTAAATTAGATGCCTGGGCTCCGTACAATGAACACACTAAAAAAGTAAACAGTTCTGTTGCCAGCATAAACAATATATGTCAAAGCTTATTTGTTCATTTCGCTTGATTCCACATGTGTTCCAATGTCGCATTATTAAAATGAATTAAATTTTGTTTGTGGCTTTTCAATAATGTCCTATAATAATTATTTTAAATAATGTCTGAAATGCACTAATTTAATCATCGACTATATAATTAACCTAAGACTATTTACAAATATATATTATTAACAGAAAATAAACAATGTATAATAAGTATACATGTTTATAATTCAATAACAACAGCAAACTGAAATTCATTCTTCGAGTAATAAATAAATCTCAGATAAATATTTCTATAACATATTTAAATGCTCACACAGCGCGGCACTGTTATTGGAATCTGTGACCTTTTCTGTGCGCTATCTTTGTTTTAAATTGAAATATTCGATTCAGATATTGGCTTCAAACAAAGTGTGTCAGGATCAAAGGACTGCGACCCACTACAAGCGGAATAACTTGAAAATCAAGCTTTGATCGAGATGAGAGTGAGATATGCTGTTGAGTATTACTATGTGACCCAAAATCATTGACAAAAACATTGACCTTAAAATCATTTGAAGAAGTTCATGAAAAAACGGAATATTTTACTTTCGTGTATGACCTTATCATCTCCCTTAACTTGTGATCAATGACAAGATGGAAAGATCAAAATCACGTGGAGGTATCCAGGACACTTTCCTATACAACTTTTGTAGACTGCCAAGTCCGGAAGGTACTTGAAGTAACGTCCCAGCGTAAAATATTCTGCCCTTTCCAATTCCGAGATCAAAAATTTGAGTTTCCATTCGAAAAATTGGACATGACCTTGAAATTACACTTTATGGGTTCATGGCGATAGCCAGAACACATCAAACAAATTTTAACTGATCCTACAGTTTAACATGTAGTAATACAAAATAAAGGAAATAATAGTGGATATACCACAAGGAACATACAGAAGATACTGTATTCTAAGTATTAATTGTCTATTTCATTGTCAGCTTCTGTTGGGTCTTTTTGTAGATAAATATAAATTCCTTTTTTTTATTCAATGAAACTATTATTAATTGTTCCCATATTTACTTTTTTAGGTCTCTTAGATTATTTTTCAGTGATAATAGTTGCACATGTGGTCAGTTAGTTGTGGCATCAAGAGAATCACAATACAAAATTCTTCATTTCCATCATGGTGGATTGGATCATTTAGCTCAAGTATTACATCAGTGGCATTCTCTACTCCACAATATTAAATCAGCTAAAGGTTAAATATAATTTTTAACAAATGCCTACATTGTAATAATTGTTTTTAAATATATAAACAACATCAACTTCTTATTGTAGGTGTTGAAGATAACCTCCCCTACCGCCATTTTATGGTATGTAGGCCGGAAGTATCAGCATTAGAATTGCATCCCGAAGAAGGGCAAGTACCGAAGCTAACAGAGGACGCCTTTAGACGTTTATTCAATAAAACAGGACAATTAGAAGATGATCTGACGTTAAGAAAATACGTATTTTTTTCTGGAATGGATCGAAGTATCAGAAAAGAAGTTTGGCCGTTTTTATTACATGTATTTCCTTATTTAAGCACGTTTGAGGAACGGATTCAAATTGCTGATATTAGAAGACATGTGAGTATTCCGATAATAATGTGGAAATGAATGTTCCACAAATTTTTCAACGTATTAATTTAAAATGAGTTAATATGAGCAAACTTCTGCGCTGTACTTCATAGTTTTGCTTTATATCTTAATATCTTATTGTTTTTGTTTGAAGATTTATTTTTTTCTTGTAAATATTGTTCAACTGCTTTTAGGAATATGAGGAAATAAATAGGCGAAGACTGGAATTAAACGAAAATAAACTTCATCATTTTAGAAGGAAAATACAAAGTGTTGTAGAAGAAGATGTAGTGCGAACTGACAGAGGAAATCCATTCTTTGCTGGAGATAATAATCCTAATCTAGAGATAATGAAAAATATTTTATTAAATTACGCAATTTATAACTCAGGATTGGGGTAAGAGATTATTAAGTTAAGAGTTTTAATGTTTACGTAGTTGGTGCTGGGACCGGAACAATATTTTTA
>CAJUYH010001965.1:0-43913 GCA_910591685.1 Galerucella tenella | reverse complement strand
CGAAAGTCATTGCGTCAAAAAAAAAAAATAATAAATTTAATCTGCATATATTTGAATGTCTTTTCAACAGGAAATAAATATCACGTCGTTCATTCGACGTGCAATCATATCGGTACACTTTTTGTATTCAAAAGAAGAATGTCGAAATATATTTATACGTTGATGATTATGAGTAATACCCTGGTGAATAATGAATAATCATACAACCTTAGACATTTGATCTAAACGTTTGATGTACGCTGCCGCCCTCCCGAAATAAAGTAAAAAAAAAAAAAAAAGAAAAAAAATGAAAAAATAGCATAAAATAAAATATCAACGCAACATCAATTTATCTTTCAAAATATCTCTTGTATATAGAGTGAATGTAATTGTCATAATGCATTTTATCACACGAGGAAAAAGTGAATATGTTGAAATTAATTTGCATAACAATTTGATATCATATATTGCAATCAATTACATTCACACATGAACAAATGAATTGGCAGCTCGAAACAAATTGATATCACCATTAGCATAAAAACACATTCAGGAGAAAAAATATTCGTCATAATTTTTTTCACTATAATGCAATTTCATCCCATAATATGTTGTACTAGATCCAAAGTGTTAGTGATATAAGTGGAAAAAAAGAAAAATGACGATGAAGGGAATAATAAAAAAAGTTGATCAACAATGTTAAATAAATCTTCAAAATAATGTCCGTGTTTTATAAATAATAATCGCGCCCAGCATTGTTGTCCCAAAACAGTGTTTGCTTATGATTATGTTTCTGTACATATTGTATAATTCGTGTATAAATATGTTTATTTGATAATAAACATAACGGTATAGGTAACATTACGTTACGGATTACATTATATAGGTATAAATATATATCCAATATCATTACAATAATAAACTGTGACTATTAATGATGAAATTAGTTTCGTCGACGTTGTCTCTTTTATGCAAGACGTAATGGAAAAAAAAAAATAATAAATAAAAAAAACGACAAAAGTGAGAAGGATGGAGAAAAGTAATAATGGTAAAGTCCACAACGCACGTCTATGTTTTGACACACCAGCTGCCTGAAATTCTTTTACATCCGGACTGAATTCCATTCTACACTAGCGAACGGTTGTCACGATATATTGCATTATATATCATTCGTTAATGCCACAAATTAAAAGAACAAAAATATAGAGAGCCTTGATGGAATTACACATAGTCATCCAAGAGACAGTAATTTTACTGGGCTATTCAATGACCGATTCAGCTTTCTCTTAATAAGAGTCAATATTTTTTCCCTGGTTTATCATTTCATAATTTTCCATGAAAGATTCCGACTTTTTATTTTTTACCACCAACTAATTATTGTGACGTGATATACAAATCACATTATCGACACTGAATACAATGGTTTTGCTTCCAACAGTGGATATACGGCATTATATTTTTACCAAGTATGAAAATGATAGAATTCTACTTTATCGAGTTATAAACGTGTCAAGTTGTCACTAGAGTGATTCATTTAAAACTCTAATAATTTTTTGAATTCTCACAGAATTATATATATTATTTTTTTTCCGCTACTGACAACAGTGTAATCATATTTTATGAGAGTTGTGCGACA
Source organism: Galerucella tenella (assembly GCA_910591685.1). Taxonomy (NCBI): domain Eukaryota; kingdom Metazoa; phylum Arthropoda; class Insecta; order Coleoptera; family Chrysomelidae; genus Galerucella; species Galerucella tenella. The sequence goes on along the minus strand of CAJUYH010001965.1, from coordinate 42,298 downwards.
GCAATGTATTTGTTTCCCATTTTTAAATCACTCAATTTGTCGCTCACGTAAATTTTTGCTCAAAAGTAGAACATTATCGAAAGCAGCGTTCTTATTGATAGCAATATTCGCTCAAGGATTTTAGTCTTATCATTGAATGCGCACATCGCTTTGGTGACAATTTTTCCAAATGATAAGTATTCGACATCATAAAACCTGAATAATCAACAAAGTTATAAAAAATTATCTGTACTACATATACATATTTATTGCAGCTATTTTCACAAGTCACGCATACCAATTCCAACTATGTTATTACTGAATCAATTTCACATGAACGGCATATCAATACAAAATTTAATCGTCCACAGTTTAAATCGGCAAATTGAATTTTTTTATAGTCCTATCCCGTCGGTTGCTATATCAATTGAAATTAAAGTCATCATAACGTGCAATAAGACCGATTCAATCATTGAAAGTGAAATAAAGAAGCATATGAGACATGTCTAGCACTATAAAATCATTCTTATCATTACATATCCTCTGTATTCAATCAAAATAACGAGGTGATGAAAGATTCAAGATAAAATTGGGGTTCCGTTCATAATATTATATGTGCTTTAACAATGCCCAAGATTTGCAATATTGCGCGGGCGCGCCCGCGTCGACATTTGGTCTTGTATCGACCACCAGATTCATCGACTCGATGTCGCCCAACGAGTGTCAGGACTCGACGTGGTAAATGTACTATTTCCTGACGGCAAGTGATATCGACGAAAAAAAAATTAAGACAAATAATAAGTCTGGCCTAACATCAATTATCTCCATAGTGTAAACACATAATTGTTCTCATTGCCTAACATGACATTATCATCCAATGCGTGAAAAATAATTTAATTAATTTAAATAATCGGCCTCGTTTCGAAAATTATATTTATCGTGCGAATTAGTGATTCAAATTATTTCTTCGCTATATTCAATACGATATTTAATTATTACCCAATGAAGAAGTGTAAACAGAAGATTCAAAGTTTGTATTCGACTTCCTGTTGTTGGAGCAACAGGCCTCAACCATTTATGTAAACACATAATTGGTGTCATTGTTTAACGTGACATTATCATTTAATGCATGGAAAATAATTTAAAATGAATATTAGCTGATGTTGTATAGTGCTATAAGTTACTGCTGCTGTTGCTGCTACTACCACAATTGTGCAATTTGATTCCAATGATGAGCAGACTTATTCGGCCTTATTTCGCAAATTATATTTATGATACGAATTAGTGATTCAAATTATTTCGTCGTTATATTCAATACGCTATTTAATTATTACCCAATGAAGAGGTGTAAACGGAAGATTCAAAGTTTGTTATCAACTTCCTGTTGTTGGAGCAACAGGCCTCAACCGCTGCATCATCACTTTACGTGATCACATACGATCTATAAAGCACTGTTGTCTCCATCAGCAATTATTCATTAGTGAAATTTTCAATGAGGTGAGAGATTCATTGAGAAAATTCATTCGGACATCAGTAAATTTATTTTCAATCATTTCTCATCCAATACAGTACATGTATTTATCTGCTCTATTTCTACTTTGACAGTATTACGAATTCGCGATAAGTCGGATACAATGATAATATACACAAATGATTCATTGATAAATTTGATAAACTGGAATTGTCGAAAGAGGAACCTCACCCAAAGAATCGATAATAATAATCGTATTAATACGGAATACAGACATCTGTTTCCGAATTGCCTTTGTTGAAGAATGTAAAGCGCATTTGCAAATTACACGTCGAAGGAGTAACATATGTTAATCACAAGTATCTGGTAGTGGCGTGAGTTATGGGCGGCCTATCGAAATCATGGATATTCGGAATTCTAGGATTTCTCATTGTCTCCTTAATGATTATTAATATTTTTATTACTGATCAATTCGGTGGTAATCATATGATCAATATCACTGTACAAGGTATGTACTGTAAATTAAATTAATTCTGATTAATTATGTGGTGAGTGTCTATGCAAATAATTGTTTTGTTTCTTTTATTTTAATATTTTCCAGATAATTTAGGAGATCTGGAGGAGAAACAATTTACCGTAGAGACAAATGACGTATCAGGATTTTTAATTTATAAAAAAGGATGTCGTATGCCGGCTTTCGATCCACTTGACATGCTCGCAAAGCGATTCATGCAGAAAGAGAAGCCTTTAGTGTGTGAATTTGGCAGTGAATTGCCGCTCATCGATTCCAATGAAACAGCCATATTCATAAATCCAAAAGCTCATAGTCAGTATTATAACAGTAAAGAAATTGCTAATTGCTGTTGGCGAAGTTTTGAACGGGAAAAAGATAGTGATAAATTAGTCAGGTAATTTAAATTATATATCATCTGACTGCTTCATTGTTAATTATCTATATATTATTATTATTTGTGTGTGTAGATTCGATAAAGAGTGTCACAAATTCCAAGACTCGACAAATATTACCGCGGAATTTGTAAAAATTGAGTGTTTCAAAGATGGAAAGCAGATATATCGAGATTACCATTTTTTTATACCAAGAAAACCATCGGTGGAGGAGCGATGTCGATATATTGAAAAAAATAGATTACAGAAAGAAAAATTGCTAGGAGAAACGTCGAGGAAAATAAATAAGCTCAGCATATTAATTCTTGGATTGGATTCGGTTTCGCGCGGAAATTTTCATCGCATGATGCCAAAGACAGTGAATATATTAAACACTTTTGGAGCAATTGAAATGATGGGATACAATAAAATTGGCGACAATACGTATCCAAATCTCGTGGCTGTACTCACCGGACTATCTGATATAGATATTAAAGCCTCATGCTGGAATAATACAAAAAAACCGTTCGATAATTGTCCATTCTTGTGGAAAAATTATAGCGCAATGGGATATCGTACAGTATTAGCTGAAGACGCCTCAGCAATGACGACATTTAACTACCTCAAACCGGGATTTCAAGTACAACCAACAGATTATTATTTCCGGCCATATTCAATCGCAGCGGAACACGATATTGGAAATACCCATAAGCTCAATGCCGATCTTTGTGTCGGCAATCGAAAAACTTACGCAAACCTACTGCATTATTCTCGAAAAATTGCCAAGGAATTTTCTACCAGTCCGTATTTTGCATTTTTTTGGCAAGCAAGTCTGACACATGACTTTTTTAACTATCCACAATTGGGCGATGACGTTTATCATGACTCAATTGAATATTTCAAACGTGAGGGATTACTCAACAATACTGCACTAATTGTTATGAGCGATCACGGAATGCGTTGGGGTGAATTTCGTCAAACTTATCAGGGAAGAATAGAAGAAAGTCTTCCCTTTGTTTTTATTATTCTTCCAGATTGGTGGAAGAATGAATTTCCAACGGCATGGAACAATTTGCGAAAAAACTCTGCCAGTTTGACCACACCATTCGATCTCCATGAGACATTACTAGATATTCTCACACCGCATAATATTATCAAGGAATCCATTTATAAACGAAACGAAAATAATAGTACAAACGATGTGAAACGTGGTATTAGTTGGTTCCTACCGATTCCAGACGATCGAACATGCGCCACAGCCGGTATTCCTGGCCACTGGTGTATGTGTCACACAAGCAATAATATTTCGATTGACGACGAGGCAATCATTCATTCAACGCGATATCTAATTGACGAATTGAATTTGATGATAAAAAAATATCCACAATGTTTATTATTAATGGTGAAGAGAGTGCTTGATGCAAAGATGTGGAGCAGTCAAGGAAGCCATGAGGATAAATCAATTCCATGGATAGAGTATACAGTTACAATTGAAACAGTACCGGGCAATGCAATTTTTGAGGCATCAATAAGACATAATATGGCTGGTGGAAATGCTCTTGTAGGGTCCATCAGTAGATTAAATGCATATGGAAATCAGAGCACGTGCATCGACGATTCTACAATGCGATTATACTGTTACTGCCAATAGGTCTATAAGTAAATAGATGAACACACTTTCGGGTCTAAACTAATGTGATATATTTTGTGGTACTCGAAATAAATGTCAACTATTTCTTGTAATAAATTTGTCGCTTTCGTTTTACCCAGTTACTTTCACACTATCAATGGATTTCTTTAGGCTGTACAATTTCAATTGTATAATATTACTCACTCATTTGATGGTAGCCGAATTGTGTCAATGGTCATTTATGAAGAACTAGGTGATGTCTTTATTTCTTCAAAATCGCGTACTTAAAACTGTAATGTTTAATGGTGGAAGAAACATTTCATATTTTTCGAATATATTATAATAAATTAAATGAATATTTTTGGTTTTTAGTTGCGTTCTTTTTTTTTTTTTACAATTGAATGAGAGAGGACTGATTGTGTTGGTCATCATAATCAATTTTGCCATCGACCTTGACAACATTTCAATGAATATTCATCGATAAAATAATTATATAGATACGTACAAAACGGTAAATACATCCAGTCTTCAGGTGTCTTTTTTTCTTTTTGTAGATTTCATACAGAAGTTATTTTTGAATGCAATTATTTTTTCTATTTCTTTTTTCGTTTTTCTTGGTTTAAAAATGTTCACAGCACAATAGATTCAACTATACGCCACACATTATTTACTAATGTGACTTTTTATTGCACAATCCTTGAGCTGGAACACTTTATGAACCACGTATACCATTATAAACTCTGTTCACAGAATTTTGCTGAAGTAATTGTTTGATAGCTGAAAAAAAACAAACGATAGTAAAATTATATAAATTGATGAGTGCCTCAAGCGATAGAACAAGAGAGAAAAAAAAACGACTCATACCCTCTTTATCTTCAGTTGAGAATTCTTTTTCCGGGAAAGCAACATCAACTGTTATATACAGAACGCCATGAACATTATTATTGTCATAATTGGGCATTCCTTCACCCTTTTTCCGAATTTTTGCGCCAGGTTTCGTCACTTTCTCACGGACAATTGTCACTTTGTGACCATCCAAGTGTGTAATGTCTAATTTAAAGCCAATCAATGCGTCTTGCATAGATATTGTAATATTCGTATAGAGATCATCACCAACACGTTCGAAAATTGAATGAGGTTGTGTTCGTATTCTATGAATAACAAATACATTTAATAATATTTAAATTGTTGAATAAATGTATGTTGAATAAATATATCTTACTTTAGAATAACATCGCCAGGATCGCCATCAATATGAGGTTCACCTTCAGCAATAAATCTCGTCTCTTGTCCATCAACCATTCCTGGCTCAATTTCCATTTCTAATGATTTTTCTTCATTAACTAATTTAACATTGGGACACTCTGAGCACACAGCTTGCTGTATCATTTGATATCTGCCATTGCCCAAATTTCGTGTAACAACTTCTTGTCTACAATTACATTTACGCGTACCTTTGGCTGGCTTTGCTACTAATTTATTTCTCGTTATCTAGCAATAAATGATTGACATTTTATAAGATAAATTGTCACTAGGACATGTAAAACGATTAAATATTTTCACTGATCACAATTATTTTACCTCTACAAATTTACCACTGTATAATTCTTCCAGTGTTACACTAATATCCATAACAATTGTAAAACCTTTGGGCGTTTCACGCTCTTGTTGGGTTTCACCACCAAAATGGAAGCCAAAGTCACCAAAAAAACTGGCAAATGGATCACTATTGCCATTCATCATATCGTCTTTCTTTAAACATTCTTCACCACATCGATCGTATGATTTTCTCTTGTCTGTATCAGACAATATTTCGTAAGCTGCACTCAAGTCCTGAAATTTTTGTGACGCCTCAGGATCATCTTTATTTTTGTCAGGATGCAATGCTTTCGCCAATCTTCTGTATGCCTTTTTGATTTCATCTGTATTTGCATTTTTGTTTACTTGGAGAATTTTATAAAAGTCTCTCCTAATGCAAATATACAAAATAGAATTATTTATTGGATAAAATTCACGTTTATTGTAGCAACATATATGAATACATGAGTTAATATGAAACAATTGAAGTTGTATTGTGTCAATTATTTGAAAAATAATTTATTGAGAAATCCCAACAACAAAATCATATTGCTATTTATTAATTTTTGTCTTACCCAGCCGCTGTTAATGCGATGTAAATTGCAAAATTGAGAAATAATAACAGCAAAACTCGTATTGCTGCCATTCTTGTGGATGTTTCAATCACTCTAACCCGCTTTGATCGTGGTTCAACGTGATTGGTTGAAATCACTGTAATGCATATACGTCATTGTGGCTGTCTGATAGTTTTTTCAAAAGACACGACATCGTCGACGACAGAGCCACGCCAACCAAACAAATACAGCATGAACCGGATATGACGGAAATTCATCTAACAATAATGATATTATATTTTAGAAATAATAAAAATCAAATAAAATTTTTAACATTATTCATTGTGATCATGTATACAAAAAATATTTTTTCAATAGCTACATTTTTTTTACTTAATGATAGTTCATAACAATTTATTTTAAACAATTCTGTGATAAGTAAATTTGAAGAAATAATCAATATTAGACATATACTTTCATAAGCCTCTGTGGGGTCCGGATATCACTATTCCCCACTAACATTTTTGAACGTAAATAAATGCGGATTTGAACCAAAAAGCCGCAATTTCATGAATTTTTATTCAAATATTTATCGGAATTCTCCGGCGATTCATATTACCATGAAGGTAATTGATATTTTATTGTATAATAATATTTTTATAATAATGATATATAGATAAATTATTTGAAAATAAATAATTTCAGTATACATTGTGTGAATGAAAATGCGCCTTAATGTTGAAACCGGTTAATGTTCCGGTGTATACTTTAGTCTCACAGTATTCGGCAGTTCAGTGCGTCTTCGCTCACGTGTGTGTAAGCTTATTAGCACGATTTGATTCAACTATATATTTCATAATATAAAAACAATTATTATATATACAAATTAAACTAATAAACGAGTCAATTGTGAATGATTGCAGTCAATGATCGACGCTTTGTGTTGGCCATTTGACTGTATCAATTGATACGTAATAATAGTGTGGACATTTTTAAGTTCATTCGTGAATTAAATATTGAAGTAAATTTACAATTATAAAATTGTTTATATAGCTCAGTGCCCAAGGGAATATATTGCAAGTGATCTGTCAAATAGAATCGTGTCAATTAGTAGTTTAACATTTACAAATTAATTTGTTGAAAAAAAAAAAATTATTCTTTTTTTCATTTTAACCGTGTGCTAGACGGTGGCTCAAAACATCGAGGAGGTATATACACTTTATTCCTTTTATTTATTTAACTGTACAGGTAGTATTTACCGATGATTATAAAATTATTGACACATTTTTTTTGTTTCTGTAATAATATAGGGATAAAATATTATCAGGTATTTAAATACATTCATGGCAATCAAGTATGCATCGAAAATAATTAGCACCGGTTTGTAAATTTGTTGAATTCAATGGAGAAATTTACGTGCATACATTGGATGAGAAAATTTTCCTTTTCAATTGAATTTTCATTCTGTATGTCTAAGTAAATACATTGTGCAGAGTCATTTGATCAACCAAATGTACGAATTTACCTATGTATATAGAAAAAAAAATATATTTTATAATTTATCATTCGATCTATGTATTGTAACGACATTGCACAGTGTATGTGGGACATTTGATGTGCATAAAAACATATTAGCTGATGTAAAGTGTTTGGCGGTGGATTTAATCGATCAAACTGTCAGCAATATATAGAAACGTAGATACATATTTTGCTTTGCAAGTAATGCATTCATATATATACACATGAAGTTGGGCACCGCACGCGCATTCAATAGGGACTAGAGCTTGTATGCACTCGTGCAATTTCCATGTGGCTAAAAGTGAAATGAATGCAAGATAAAATTATAAATATACATTAAACTGACGCGACGGTCAAAGAAAACAGAAAGAACAAACAGATCGAAATGAAATAATAATTTCGAATGCAATTAAATAATTTTGGAGAAACGTTTATCGTGTTGAAAGTTTGCTGTCGCACTATCCCACAAGGTTATAAAAATTGTCTTGAACATATATGTACATAATTGTTGGGGAAAAGGAAAAAAAAACAGCGTAAATCGGTAAATTTCCTTGTTGTTCTAATTGCAAGTAATTATTCGTGTTGGTTATTAGTGAAATTGTGTTCAAATGCAAGCCTGAAAGCTATATTTCATACAGTTACTCATAGATGCACAGATATAGAGAGAGAGAGTATGTACAACGCTGAAAATCAATAGAGTCTCTGTGTGATAAGAGGCATTTGAGATGACAAAGGTATTTAAGATCTCTGGCAATCAATTACCTACGTAATTATGGCATTTAATATAGTCACAGTTAATTTCAAAGATGTTGATTAATAATAATTGTTTACTAAGACAACGAGTGAATGTTTTTCTCCGTTAACAAAAGTGGAAATTGTCAAGTCGCTCTTTCCACTCAAGTATGCATAAACATATATATATATATATTTGTTTCATTAGTATGTGCTCGTGGGTATATACTGTTCTATACATAGAGTAGAGAAAGACAGTGATAGTCAACAGTATATAATGGTGAAGTAGAAATTTACTCTTGTGAAACATGTTCATGCAGACTTTTGTGCATACAAGCTTTCACTGCTTACACTTGCAGTGTAAATATCGCTGGATATTTTCTGAAACAATTCATCAACTGACTAATTATTTTTCAATCGTTTCAATGAAACGTCGTGTTAATAATTTTGCTGTGCTGGATACCTTTTCGTTTCTATTTCTGTATACAAATTCATGCGAAAATTCTATAAATTGTAGGAGAAGATAAATAACCAAGGTAACTCAAGTAAATGTGGCCTCTTTTTTTCTTTCTATTTTTTGCGTCGTATATTCTTGCACGCATTGTGCACGTGCACTTAGGGCGTCAATAGAACATTTACCGGCGTTTATATACAAACGTATATAAATACGTTTATGATATATATATAATAGGTGTAATATATAGAATGAGTGAGGAAAAAAGTCTGGAATGCTGTAACTGTCATCTCGTTAACATGAATACTGTTCTCGTTTTTTGCTTTCAATCTCATCATTATTATTCCCATTATTATGTTAAAGCTCAAAATAATTATACAGCTAATACAATTATAAAAGTGTTGAGTATAGATATATAAATAATTTATACGTCATAGCTGTGGTAAAATATTGCGCATGCAAAAATTATTGGACACTTCCAAATGGACTTTGACCTAATCGTGGAGCTTTCGAGTAACACGAGCTTGGAAAACGGGACGTGCGATGAAGTAGAACTTACTTATAGCATTCCGTTTAATTTTTGATTATTCTATATATTCTTTTTTTTTTTTTCATTCAAATTGCCTGTATCGCCACCGGAAAATAAAAATTATTGTGTAATTGGTTATTGGAAACAAAATTATACCGGATGTTATTGATGTATCAAATGATTTAGACATAATTTGCTCAATTGATGTAATTGTGGTGTAATGTCCATTGCAATATATAAATATAACCGAATCAATTCATTTTATGTACGTGACGTACAAGTTTATGTAAATATGTGGCGCCGCCTGAGCTAAACCTCGTGCGTGCTTAAAATAAAAAAAAAACATTGTAGAATAAAATAAAGAATGGAGGAGAAAAAAAATTGCCAGACGTGGTCCTGGCATCGATCCAAATATCTCGAACCATGCAGTGTCTTTGAGCAGACAAGCTCTCACTCTTGCCATTGATCGATATTTCACGTCTACAATGGAGTCCTCGTCACATCCCTCATCTCATATTGTGACGTATATTATTAAATCAACGACATATAATTAATTTAAAAAACATTTTTGTATACCTGATACGTAGAATATTTTATCCTTGACTATTCAAAATGTATATAATCAATAATCATGAGCAACTAAATACGCATAAAATATGCTAATCACTGCAGAAATCTGTTATCATTCATTGTGAATAATATTTTTAAATTGAAGTGGATTCGTGACACAAGAATGACTCCTACGTACGATTAATCTTGGAAGAATGATGAGACAATTATCGTAAACAAAAAGGATTAATAGACATATAATAAATAAAAAATTATCGTGAGTTAATGATAACTATGACATTAAAATTTTGGCCTAAATCCCAATTTTGTACTTGCACGCGATAATTGACCATCGAGCGTCTCGGAAGCAGAGCCCCCACACTTGTGTATTTGTGTAGATATAGACATGAACGTAAGTCGTCTGTGTATTGAAGAATTACGCAAGTACTTTGGTTGTATACGTACAAACTGGTTGGCATATGCGCACCAAACGTCAGCGCAAACTGCAGGATATACAGCGAGCAATAGGCACAGGCTGTTGAGGTAGTGGGAGATATGAAAAAGTTTTGTATTAACGTACACGAAATACACGAGCTATACAGTCGCGATTTGAACTTCGTTCCGTCAATTTACACCGGCCATATCAATATATTTGTTAATTTAATTTTTATTTTATTTCGTTTCTATTTGTATATGTCTGTTTCAATAATTATTAAAGCCGTATCAATTTTATAACGGAAGTTTGTGATAAAGAAAAAGTATTAATATTGTTGTTGGTGATAATAATACTGTGATTGTCAGAATTTGTATGTAAGTGTCTGTAAAAATAATTGGTTATTTATATTAGGTAGGGGCGATGTAATTATAATATTTTATCAATTGCTTGCATTCTCTTCGCGCACTTTTTTTTCCTTTCCTCTAAAATGTTTTGTCAATACACAGTGACAGACACGGCTATGCTTCTCAATAGTGATACATATGTTCCAACCTTGAATGTAATTAACAAATGATTAATTTCTAATCGTATTATCAATTATTTTGAGTCATACACACATGTTCGATACTGAAAAATAAGATTGATTTGATAATTCGTGAAATTATTTATTAATTGTAAAGCAATTACATATTTTCAATTATCTCGAAACCCATTAGTTTATCATTGCAATGGGGAAATTAAACTTTAAATTATAAATTTTTAGAAATTAATTGCCAACGAACTCAAGTTTTTTTGTCACACGGTCAAAAAACCTAAAGAAAAAAAATACAGCGATAAGAAGCAGGCAAACGCTAAGACGATTGGGCGTACGACGAATTCAATGTCATGGATAAATAGACAAAATATATAATTACAGATGATGCATCGATTAATTATGAATCTAGTGACATTCATTTCATTTACATCAATGATTTACTGTCATAAAATAAATATGAAACGTAGTTAGACGTAGCAAAACGTGTATTCAGATAATCTGAACACGTGCCAAATACGAATTACTGCTTGTGTGCAGTTATTGTGATTCTTTAGTGAATTTCGTGTGCGGATATAGAAAACTTATCTGCGTTCGAAGTCTACGCACTTGATTTTTAATCTTTTTTTTTTCACGGGTATATCATGAATAATTTACAGATTAATAATTATTCGTATGTTTATTATTTTTTTTTTCCTCTGTTTTAGGCTACGAATATGAGCTCTGGTGATCCTTGGTCTCTTCCAATCAAGCAGGGTCTTTATGACCCAACTCTCGAAAAAGATGCTTGTGGTGTTGGTTTTATCGTCGCTATCGATGGAAAACGCTCGCACAAGGCATGAAGAAATATTATTAATTCTTATTATTTGATTAAATTTCACAAACACATCAAGTCCAATTAAATGGACCCGAACATTTCAATCTTATTTTTATCTGGTTTCCAAATAAATATGTTTTATTAATAACATTTTCGTTTCTTTATAATTTTTTTGCAGATTGTACGGGACGCAGAAATTTTGTCGGCGCGCATGAATCATAGAGGTGCATGTGCTTGTGATAATGATACAGGCGACGGTGCTGGTGTGCTCTGTGCCATTCCCCATGATTACTATGCAGAAGAGATACGGTTAGTTTTTATCACTTATATGATTTGTCTTTAAATATATTCCATCTTATCATCATAATTTGCTTATGAAACTGAAGTAATAACATAAACAAAATTTATAATCTACGTCAGTAATATTAATACGTCAAACAATAGCTTAATATACTTTTCAATAATATAATGTAATAGATACAAGTTTATTTATGCAATAATTGTCATACGGATTATGTTGTATGTTGGAACTTGAGAAATTACTGATAACACGTATCTGTAATTGAGACCAATAAATCATTTATCCTTGGGGGGGTCTGATGTACGATTGCTGTACTGCGTAAATCGTTAGTACAATGTTTGTATTTGTTTTCATAAAAGCAATTGTTATCGAAGTTTAAAGCAATTGTTTTCTTAATAAACTTCGACTTAAGAATTAATATCGTAAATCCTTGAGATAATACATCGATAAATCGCAGACAGGTGAGATTTATATCCGGATGTTATTTTATTTTTATCAATTGTACTTTTTTTTAATTTTCATGATAGTTGAGGGAATTTAAAACAAAATAAAAATAATATTAATCAATATATTTGCTTTACAGTGAGAAGCAAGGCGTTGAATTGTCGGAGTTTGGACGTTATGCTACAGGAATATTATTCCTTGACAAGAATACGCACAAGCAAACGGAAGCGGCTTTCGAGAAGCTGGCAGGCGAATGTGACTTGAGAGTATGAACTATTTTTAACACATACGAATAATTACGGCAACTGGACGAAATGAAAAGTCGTGTTGCAATGATTAATTTTGTTGAAAATATTTTTCTTCAAGAAAATAAATAATAATTCTAATTTAAAATTTAATGATAATATTTGCAGGTTATTTGTTGGCGTGATGTACCAACAGACAATTCGTTTATTGGCAAAGTTGCACGAAAATGTGAGCCATATATGCGCCAAGTGTTTGTGACTGGCGATCAAGAGGTTGATGTTCTTAAGCGTCAGGTGAGTCCAAAAATATTTCGCTAAAACTCGTCTATCATTTTCCTTCTATATTTTTTCATTCAGTCATTTCATTATCAATATTTGATAGGTTTTTTTAAAATTGTTGTTTATTATATAATTCCATTTATCTTTCAGGTATTTATATTGCGAAAACGGTCATCGCATACCATACCACAACCAGGCCTAAGATATTACATTTGCTCATTGTCTTTGAAAACTGTCGTTTATAAAGGACAACTGACTGCAGATCAATTGTGGCGTTATTTCGGCGATTTGAATGTAAGTATAATATATAGTAAATTCCTCACTACATTTAAATTAACATAACTATTTCTTTCACCGAAAAAAAAATAGAATCCAAAATTTGAAACTTCTCTTGCGCTCGTTCATACGCGATTCTCAACGAATACATTCCCTAGTTGGGAGCGTGCACAACCATTGCGGTAAGTTCTGTTTATCAAATAGAAATATGTATTCTCAATAATATTCAATATCAAATATAAATTGAAAATTCATTGACGCATACAATTAATAAAATTAATTCAACCCCAGACTTCTCGCGCATAATGGGGAGATAAATACTCTTCGCGGCAATGTGAATTTCATGAAAGCTCGTGAAGGAGTTATGAAGAGTGACATTTATGGTGAGAAATTGAAGGATCTCTATCCAGTTGTGGAGCCAAATCTTTCCGATTCTGGTGCAGCTGATTGTGTGCTGGAATTTTTGTTAATGGCGGGACAACGCACTCTACCCGAGGTATTTATTATATCTCACTTTAATTTTTACTTACATTTCTTCAATTATTAATGTTTTTCATTGCCGTAGCAATTTAATATTTAATGAATTAAATATTATTTTCCTAGGCTGTTATGACAATGGTGCCGGAGGCGTGGCAAAATGATTTAACAATGGCAACGGAGAAACGGGACTTTTATCATTGGGCCGCGTGTGCAATGGAACCATGGGATGGTCCTGCATTGTTAACATTCACCGACGGCCGCTACGTCGGTGCCATCTTGGACAGGTAGAACCTCATGATTAATTTATCAGTGGCGGAAAAACAGTAAAAAAAAAACAAAAGAGGGAAAGAGAGAAAGAGAGAACAAAGAAAAAGATACGGCAAAAATGAAACAAAAATAATTATAATCCATGTGGTAGTATGGATGTGAATTCGATTTGATTTCTTGAATTTTGACATAGTGTAACGTCTTTTAATACATTAAACAACAATCCTGTATGGCAATGCATTATTCTAGGAGACAAAGTAACACAGTGGAACAAATTCGTCTTGATTGATTTAATAAGATATTTTACAGACATTCTTTGCGAAATATTACATTAAAAAGCCACAGATTAAAGATGCAGGGGATACACTTTATAATCAGTACCGTAACATTGTTCAATTTCAATTAGTAATAAAGAGAAAAAAGAAGTAATATATAATGAAATGATAATTTAAATAGTAATTGTATATTAGTAAAATCAATTTGATGAATTGTATTGCGGTATTTGACGCATTATCCTCTGCATCTTAATCAAATATTCACAATAATAAACTTAAGTGCAGTATTAACGAATTGATGAGTTGTTGTCCTGAATAGGGGACAAATTGAGATGGTATAAAGGGGGTATAAATAGGTACATGTGTGTCTGTGTTAAGAGAAATGCTATGCCGGGACGAAGGCAAACGAGCGAAAACGCAACAATAATTCAGCCTCGATAAATGAGCGATCGCAAAGGTGGTAATACAAAAGACCTTTTTAAATTTTTGTTTGGCAGAAATGGCCTGCGCCCATCGCGCTTCTACGTCACTAAGGATAACATGATGGTGATGGCGTCTGAAGTGGGCGTCTATGACACTCCGCCCAGCAATGTTGTCCTGAAGGTAAACTTGGAATATATGCGACAACAATCCAACCATGTCTGTGGGAGAACGCACCATACAGTTTTGCAGTGTTTGGGTCCTTGGCAATTTTCGGATTCATTTAATCTATTTAAGACGAACCCAAACAAAAAAAAACAATGAGAAAATCAATCATCACAGATGCATCATCATCCATTTTTTCTCTATATGTCTCGTCGATATATGGAGTAATTTCAGCTTTAGGAATCGATTATATATTGCAAGATTGGCCATTTTCAAGTGAATATTCAATAGTCAGTTCGGTGGTGGCAACAACACAGCAGTAGCAGATGGGAAAAACGAGAAGACTATGGAGATATATTTTTTTTTTCACATCACAGCAAATTCGATTGTTTTTTTCATGCAATCGGAATATTAGTCGCATACATATTTCCAATTACTTTTACATCATAGTTCTTTTGATTTTTATTTCTTTCTTTGCATCATATCATTATTTTTACATTCTTTTTGTTTAAAAAGAATGTAAAAATCTTTTTGTTAAAATATAATCGCCATCGTTGTGAAAGTGAGCGCGAGTGTTTGATACATAATTTTTTTTCTTCCCCATTTGGTATATTATTCATATCAATGCGTTACTCAGCAATGATGGCAATTATAGTAAAAGAAAAAAATATAATTTAAACGCAAATATATTTATATATTTGCATTCGGATTTTACAGTGATGATTTACATGTATGATTTTAAATTTTACTTTTACACAATGAAATTTTGATAAATATTTTTATTATTCTTCATTTAGTTATGTATTGATTGATTTTTTTTTTTTATAATAATCCGCAGTAGAGAGAGAAAGTCACATTTACTTGACAGAAATTTATCCGCAATTGTATTTGGAAATTTGTGTGTGATAGGGAACAACATCATGTATTTTATTTATTTTTAATCATGTCATGTATGGTGTATGATTTAATCATTTAGGGACTGGGTTTGTATAGAGCAGTAGGACCGTCATCCAGTGCTGTCATGTTATTGTATGATAAATGCGGAGCTAATGTACGTTGACGATCATTGGTATTGTATTTTATTTTCAGAGCCGCTTGAAGCCTGGCAGAATGTTGCTGATCGACACTGAAGAAAAGCAGATCATTCAAGATGTTGAGCTCAAACTACATATTGCCAGAAGTAGACCACATTCCAAATGGCTTAAGGAACAGGTATTGTAAATCGCGATATATACGCGACTAATATTAACGACAGATCATCTCTTTCGCACGGGCTATTTTCGTTTAAACTTAATTTGGATGATAATAAATTCACGCGGCTTAAACGTATTGTCAATCAATATTTATGATATTCTTCAAGTATTCGTATTAAAATCGAATTTGAATAAGTGCGCCCGGAGCTTTTAATCATTGGCTTGTGAAAATTGCGAGAATGCAGTTGCAGCATATGCATAATAATATACTTAATATGGTTTTCATCCATTCATCCATCCAATTATTCATTTATTCAATCGATTGCAATATGTATTGTTATTTTTTTTACTTATTCATTTCATTTTTTTTATTTTTTTTGTGATTGCTGTGGGTAATTTAATATCATGTCCGTGAGAGAGTAAATCATTGCTATATAATAGAACTAAGAGTGCAACAGTGATATAAAACTGTTGCGATAATGCCAATAATTTATATTACTTGTCATAAATAATTTAACGATAACATTAATAATCGTTTGTTAATCAGGCCATATAATAATTAGAAATAATTTTTTTCTTCCAATTTCCCTGTGTGCTGACAACATTGGTGTAATATACAGAGGGTGAGTCGAAAATTCGTCGAAAAAAATTAAGTGTGTTTTTCTTTGATTTCATTAGTATTTTTATATATATTTATATATATACACATATGGTATTTTATGTTTGTTATGGGTCAGAGAATTGTAATTTTTCAAATTTTTTATTATTGATTTTCCCCCAAAGGTCTTTGGACAACTCTCTCTGCTTGTCCCTCCCTTATTCCAATATAAATGTAAACATATATTTTTTATTTATTCATGCACGACGCACGAATCATCTTTTATTAAGTGAAGAAAAAAAAAAAGAAATAAAGCAAAAATGTTTTTATTTACTTTTATTAATTCAAAATGAATCACAAATTGAAAAGTTTAATGAAGCACTTTGGAAACTGGAATATCTACTTTGTAAAAAAATATTTTAATCGTAAATACATTCATTAACTGGTTATTTTGCTTATCATCAACATCATAGGTATTGGCTTAGATATTTGTAAACAGAGAGATATCGTTGCTATTAATTCTTTTCTCATTAATGTCTTATCTATTTCTTCTATTACTTATCCTAACTATTGTCTGCTCATTCATGTAAACAAAAATTCCAATTTGCTTTATATTTTTTTTTTGGAAGCTTATAAAAATGGAGGACAAAAAATATATAATTATTAACATATTAATACAGATTACCATGGACCATTTGCGCTCTGCTCATAATTCCAACGGTATCACTAATGGATTGAATGAAAATGGACATGGCGCTGAGGACGCAAAAAAACACGGCCTCGATTATGAATTACGTGGAATGGATCGCACTTGGGGTGGCGATAAACGCCTTCAACTCTATGCATACACCATTGAAACTGTCAATTTATTGATTCTACCAATGCTCCAGACAAAGTACATAATTATCATTATACAAATAAATCATAAAATAAACACATATATCACAATTATCCGCTATTATTTAAAAGGAAAGAGGCGCTTGGATCCATGGGTAATGATGCACCACTCGCCTGTCTATCTGAATTCCAACCATTGATCTACGAATACTTCAAACAACTTTTCGCTCAGGTTAATAAGTTTAAACATTTTTATTTTCGCTTCTCTAATTAAAAAATTCAAACTCATCCAATTAATATATTTCTATATGATCCTAGGTAACTAATCCACCAATCGATCCGTTCCGTGAGAAAATAGTTATGTCACTTCTCTGCCCAATTGGACCAGAGAGCAATATCCTTGAACCAAATGAATTGCAAGTTCATCGTTTGTTCTTGCCACATCCAATTTTATCTCTATCCGATCTTGAGATTATTAAAGCCACCACTTATCGCGGTTGGAAGACAAAGGTGATCGATATTACTTATCCTAAAGAGGAGGGTACAGCAGGCTTCCTCAAAACTCTACTTCGCGTTGACAATGAGGCTAATGAGGCGGCAAAAGATGGCTATCAGCTCATTGTTTTATCTGATAAACACGGTGGGCCTGATAGAATTCCTGTGAGTATGTTACTTGCATTGGGATCTGCTCATCACTATTTAATTGAGACGCGACAACGAATGAAAGTTGGCCTCATTGCTGAAACAGCTGAAGCACGCGAAGTCCATCATATATGCGTGATGTTAGGTTATGGCGCTGATGCCATATGTCCATATTTAATTTTCGAAACAGCAAGAAGCCTGAGAAATGAAGGCATTCTCGATGAATCATTCACCGATGATGTTCTGTTTAAAAATTATTCCGAGGCAATGGAGCGCGGAATCGCTAAAGTTATGGCAAAAATGGGAATATCAACATTGCAATCGTACAAAAGCGCGCAAATTTTTGAGGCTGTTGGATTGGCTGATGAAGTCATTGATAAATGTTTCCGAGGCACACACTCGCGCATTGGTGGCGTGACATTTGAAATTTTGGCGAAAGACGCGGTGGAACGTCATTCATTGACTTATCTAGAAAAAACTGTAGACACTTTAGTTCTACGAAATCCTGGTATATATCATTGGCGTGCGGGCGGTGAAAAACACATAAATGATCCTGTAAGCATTTCAAATTTGCAAGAATCCGTTGCGACAAAGAATTTTAATGCATACGAAAATTATCGTAAATCATCAATGCAATCGGTACAAAGTTGTACATTACGTGGACAATTGGAATTGCGCAAATCGAATAATCCAGTGCCAATTGATGAAGTAGAACCGGCATCGGAAATTGTCAAACGTTTTGTTACTGGTGCTATGAGTTTTGGCAGTATTTCAATGGAAGCTCATTCAACATTGGCCATTGCCATGAATCGTATTGGTGGTAAATCAAATACCGGCGAGGGTGGCGAAAATGCTGATAGATATTTGAATCAGGACCCAGAATTCAATAAACGGTCGTCAATAAAGCAAGTGGCTAGTGGACGCTTTGGTGTGACATCAAGTTATCTGGCGAGTGCCGATGATTTACAAATAAAAATGGCCCAAGGCGCAAAACCCGGCGAAGGCGGTGAATTGCCCGGTTACAAAGTCACTGCAGACATCGCTGCAACAAGACATTCAGTTCCTGGTGTTGGTCTTATATCACCACCGCCTCATCATGACATCTATTCAATTGAAGATCTCGCTGAATTGATTTACGATTTAAAATGCGCCAATCCAAACGCTCGTATATCTGTGAAACTTGTATCAGAGGTGGGTGTTGGTGTTGTGGCGTCCGGGGTTGCTAAAGGAAAAGCTGAGCATGTCGTTATCTCAGGTCATGATGGTGGCACTGGTGCCAGCAGTTGGACTGGAATAAAGGCAGCTGGTTTGCCATGGGAATTGGGTGTAGCTGAGACACATCAAATTTTAACATTGAATAATTTACGTTCACGTTTAGTTGTACAAGCTGATGGACAATTACGAACTGGTTTTGATATTATTGTCGCGGGATTGTTGGGCGCTGATGAATTTGGATTTAGTACAGCACCGCTCATTGCCATGGGCTGTACCATGATGCGAAAGTGTCATTTGAACACGTGTCCAGTTGGTATTGCAACTCAGGACCCAGTACTTCGCAATAAATTTGAGGGTAAACCCGAGCATGTAATCAACTTTTTCTTCATGTTGGCTGAAGAGGTGCGTTCACACATGGCAAGTCTTGGTATTCGTAACTTCCAAGATCTCATTGGTCGCACGGATTTCCTAAAAGTTCGCGATGACATTACATTGGAGAAGGCAAAATTGCTGGATCTTTCCAACATTCTACGGAATGCTCTTGAATTGCGTCCAGGAGTTAATATTAAAGGTGGATCGATAAAACAAGACTTCCAACTTGAGAATAGACCCGACAATGAATTAATTGCCCAAGCTAAACTCATACTCGAAGGCGAACAAAATCGTGTTAATATCAAGATGACAATAAATAATGAAACACGAGCATTTGGATCAACATTAAGTTACTTTATCTCGAAGAATTATGGTGAAGCGGGATTACCGGAGCACAGTATAAATATTCAATTGAAAGGCTCTGCTGGTCAGAGTTTTGGTGCCTTCCTCACGAATGGTGTACATATTACACTTGAAGGCGACGCAAATGATTATGTGGGTAAAGGCCTTTGTGGTGGTGAAATCGTTATTTATCCACCGAAGGAATCTGAATTTAATTCCGAGGCGAATGTTATAGTTGGCAATGTATGTTTGTATGGTGCGACATCAGGTAAAGCATATTTCCGTGGTATTGCAGCTGAAAGATTTAGCGTGCGTAACAGCGGAGCGATTGTTGTTGTCGAGGGTGTTGGAGATCACGGTTGTGAATATATGACTGGCGGCTGTGCTGTAATTCTCGGACTTACCGGCAGAAATTTCGCTGCTGGAATGTCCGGTGGTATTGCCTATGTGCTAGATGTTGATGGTTCATTTAAGAGTAAATGCAATCCAGAAATGGTAGAATTATTGCCGCTTGATAACAAATCGGACATTGCATATGTGAAAAAACTCTTGGAAGAATTTATTGAAAAGACTGGATCACTAATAGCTAAAGATTTATTGTTGACGTGGCCGGAGCCAACAACACGATTTGTCAAAGTATTCCCATATGAGTATCAACGTGCATTAGAACAAATGGCCCAGGCAAAAATTGCTGAACCTATTACAAATGGCAATGCAATAAATCAATTACAAATAAAAGATATGGAGGATTCAATTGAAGATGGTGAATTGGCACAACGCAAATTGGATAAAATAAAGGGATTTATGACGTATAAACGACAGTCAGCGGTTTACAGACCAGCGGAGAAGCGAATCGGTGATTGGGATGAAATATATAATTTCCAAGGTGTAAGAAAGGGATTACGAGTACAAGCCGCACGTTGTATGGAATGTGGTGTGCCATTTTGCCAAAGTAGCCATGGCTGTCCATTAGGTAATATTATACCCAAATGGAATGATCTCGTATTTCAGTCAAATTGGAAAGAAGCTCTCAAACAATTGTTGCAAACAAATAATTTCCCTGAATTTACCGGTCGTGTATGTCCAGCGCCGTGTGAGGGCGCGTGTGTTCTTGGCATTTCCGAGCCACCAGTGACAATTAAAAATATTGAATGCGCGATAATTGATCATGCATTTGAGCAAGGATGGATAACGCCACATCCGCCAATGGTGAGAAACGGCCGTCGTGTTGCCATTGTTGGTTCTGGACCCGCTGGATTGGCTGCCGCACATCAGCTCAATAAAGCCGGTCATTTGGTAACGGTATTTGAACGTAATGATAGAATCGGTGGACTTTTACAGTATGGCATTCCAACAATGAAATTATCTAAACGTGTTGTCCAACGACGTGTGTCATTGCTCGCCGCGGAGGGAATTATATTTAGAACTGGTGTTGATGTTGGTAAAGATATTACACCGCAACAATTAAGTGAAGAATATGACGCGGTATTGTTGTGTACTGGCGCTACATGGCCACGTGATTTGCCAATTCCCGGACGTAATCTCGAAGGTATTCATTTTGCCGTGAGTTTTCTCGAGCACTGGCAGAAAAAACAAATGGGCAATGACGTGCCATTAAATATGAAACTTATGGCTAAGGATAAGGATGTTATTATTATTGGCGGCGGTGATACTGGTTGTGATTGTATTGCTACGTCATTGCGACAAGGCGCCAAGTCAATTACGACTTTTGAAATTTTGCCGGAACCACCGGTAAAACGAGCCGGTGATAATCCATGGCCGCAATTTCCACGTGTATTCAAAGTCGATTATGGGCATGAAGAGGTATCGCTTAAATTTGGACGTGATCCGCGTCAATTCAGTACATTGAGCAAAGAATTTGTGGATGATGGCAATGGTAATGTGGCAGGAATAAAAACAGTGAGCGTTGAATGGACAAAGGATGCGAGTGGTCGTTGGAGTATGACAGAAATTGAGGGATCGGCGAAGATGTATAAATGTGATCTTGTTTTACTTGCTATGGGTTTCTTGGGGCCGGAAAAAGAAATTGCCCAACAATTACAGACGAAAATGGATGGACGTGGCAATTATGAAACACCCGCAGGGAAATATGCAACGAGTTTGCCGGGCATTTATGCAGCAGGAGGTTAGTTCATATTTGATTTACATATAAAATGTAATGCAGAAGTATCATCGTAGAGAAATTATGAATGCATAGATGCAATAAGAGTCGATGGTCTTTGGATTGCGGCTCTGTTTTCTACGCAGAAGTGGTGGGTTCAAATCCCACCACTTCACTAGTCTGTACAGTATTTTTTCCAAAGACTTTCATTTCTTAATGATATTTCAATGTCAGTGTGGGTGCATATGCTATCAATGATTTAAAACACGGATCCAATTTATGAAGCTAATGATTCTATCTTTGTATGAGATGCATATACACGACAGAAGTTATAAAAAAATTAAATTAGTAATTTATACTTATTTTTTTTCTCTCAATTTTTAATTTTAAATTTGGATTTTTAGATTGTAGAAGAGGTCAATCGCTCGTTGTATGGGCAATTACTGAAGGTCGTCAAGCAGCACGTGAAATCGATCATGCCTTGACATCACACACGACATTACCTGGTCCTGGAGGTGTCATTGTCTCTGTTTTGGCGGCTTGAAATTGAAAGTTGATCATTTCGGGCGTGCTGACGATGTTCTTTCAATTTAATTCCACCTTTTCAACCTTTTTTGGTTATTATCGAAAAAAAAAAAATGCAATGAACAAAATAAAAGGAAGAAGAGAACAAAAATGTATTGCAAAATCAGTTTGCTCCAATTACGGTCACTGGCTGCGAGTTATTAACTCAAATTTTTATTTTCATCTTTGAAACGGCAAGTATTGAAGCTTGTACTGACATACGAAGGAAAAAGACAAATAATAAATATATACAACTGTCCAGAGTACGTTGGATCTCCTTGCGATTATCAATGAGACCGTCATTGACATTAAGAGTTAATATAATATTTAGATATACGATGCTGATATTATTTTTAGTGCGTTATTTTATCAGCGTAATCATTAAAATGGAAATTGTTCATGATTTGTCGAATAATGATCATATCAATAGACGTTGCAGTTTGCCTTATAAGATTTTTTGGCTTTTACGACAAAACACAACACACATTAAAGTAAATATAATATTTAAAACAAGGAGAAAAAGGGCCTCTGTGGCATCGAAAAATGAGTATATAATTAAAATTCATCACAATGTAATAAGTACACCGTATTATTAATTAAAATTTTTGTCCATACTGTCACCCCTAATTTGATTTTATAAATATAAAAAAAGATGCGTTTCAAAATATAATTTTTTGTTTTGTGAGTCATATAAACATCTGAATTATAAAAAATCCTTGTACTTAAATTAGGTAGTGAAATTAATTTATATTGTATTTGCGCATACACCAATTAATAATGTTTAATGCGTATGAATTTATAGATTGTCTTGTTATTCACACCAATACCAATTCATTTCGAGTCTTGAATATTGAATGTGTTTTATGATTTCATAAATTGGAATAAATTGAAATTTAGATACACGTTTGTATGCTGCTGCTTCTGCTGCTCTAGTTCAATTGAATATAGATTTTAAATTTATTATTGCATTAAATATATTTAATATAAAGTTAAATGACTTAATGGGCCAAATATCGTTCTATTTACATTACAGCGGATTTTTTTGCGAATATTTCATAGAAAAATATAGGGAGTATTATTCTAAAAAGTATATTACTTTTGTGAATCGTTGATTTTCTTTCTTTCTGTTTTTTTTAACACTTTCATAGAGTTATTATTCAAAACTGAACTATTCACGTATTTGAATGCAAGAACATATTACCATTGATTTTTAAACACGTATTTATTATTTATTGATTGATTAATTCATTGATTGATATAAAAATGTGTTGTAATTAAAAGCTACGTATATGTACTTTCTTTTTAAACGCCATCAGTTGTCATGATATTTTTTAAAATGCCCAATAGTTAATTTGTATTAATCGTAAAAATTTCTTTGCATAAATTATCCCACGAAGACAATAAAATTATATTGAATGTTATCTGTCGTATATAATTTTTAGTTTTCACCTATTCACTTTAATAAAACATAATTTAATTCATTTAATTAAAATAATTTTCAATGGGATTGAAAATTTAATTACTTAATGTGAATTTTTTTTTATGAAACGCATATAATAATTTAGATGAAGCGAAATTGTTGTAATATGTATTTAGAATGTCACGTTCTATGTGTTCTCTTTAATGGTATAGCTTCTTCATTTATAACGATATTTCTATTAGAAATATTTTTTTTGTGCGGTGATGTCTTTCTTGTAGGACTGTTCCACCACTGCAACTCACCCGAGCCACAAAATAAAAATATGAGTGCACCAATAGTATACGTTACTGTCAATATCCAAAAGACAATAGTCCACTGTTGATATGTTTGATTTTTGTAGGTCAAAATACCCACCATAAGACTGCTGAAATAACCACCAATTGAACTGAGTGTATTTGCCATACCAAAAATTGTACCGGAAAAATTTGGTGCAATATCGAGACCATTGCCAAG
Organism: Galerucella tenella; assembly: GCA_910591685.1. NCBI lineage: Eukaryota > Metazoa > Arthropoda > Insecta > Coleoptera > Chrysomelidae > Galerucella > Galerucella tenella. Next base: position 17,664 of record CAJUYH010001965.1, on the reverse strand, counting down.
GTAACCGCCAGTCACTGCTCCATTTATCGTCAATCCCACAGTGAAAATAACAACAGACGTCACACGATTGCAACCAATTTGCGCTTGAATAATCATCGCTATCGCTGGTACCAATAAAGCTAGTGAATAATCGTGAGTCAGTTAAAAAATTAATTATTATTCTCCATCGTTTGCCATTATTTGTTCATGGAATTAATTTGTAACATTCTCACCGATTGTAGTGAATGCTTTGCGAATCGTCGTGACTGTTAGCTTCCCGTTACGACGTAAATAGTCGGCCAAGGCAGCAGTTACGAGAGCAAAAATGTATTTTCCTATGTAGGGCAAAGCCGACAGGATTCCATTCTGAATCAAAAAATTAGATGGATACATTCATGAATTATTGCTTTACGATCATGTGGTTTTTATTGTCAAGTATTTATTATATTACCTCCTTAATATTAAAATCTAATATGTACTTCATATACGTCGGTAGTTGATTAACGATAGTAAAATAACCAAAGACACTGCAGGCATGAGTAATGATAATTGCCCAAACGGGAATTGATGTAAAAATACATCGCCAAGGCACAGCAAGTGCCTGAAAATTATTATCCATTATAAAATAATTACTATTATTATTATTATCATGATTAATTTAATATAAAAAATATCTATGTTTATGTACCGTCTTGGAGGATGTTGTTCCAATAGCTGCTTCAATATAGTTGCGTTCTTCATTTGAAATTCTTGGATGTTGTGACGGTTTATCGTAAATAAGAGCAAACCACATGACGCTCCACATAAAACCAATTCCACCTGTTACATAGAATACTGATTCCCAGCCGATAGTGGCAATGAGAAAGCCACATATGGGCATGGTAATGGCCGCGCCAAGTGATGATGCTACAGCAGAAAATTTAGTTTTGATTGTTACATTCATAGTTTATTATTTCTTTTTTTTTATCATCAATATTGTTGATTGTTGAACGAACCCATCATATTCGCAATAAATTTGCTACGATCTGCAGGTGGAATCCATTGCGATATCATTGGATGAATTGCGGGCCACGTTGCACCCTTAAATAAATTATCGATGGAGACATATTATTTTGACGCAAATAAAATAAACTTGAATTCAATTGATTTTTCAATTATCGCACCAACATAAATCCCAATACAATGCGAATAATAGCCACAGCTATGTAACCAAATGTGGCTGCAAGAGGTGTAAGTAGAGTGACAAGACTGGAAATAAGCATTGAATATCCAAAAACTCTTTTTGCTCCAATAACTTCGGCCAATCGACCGCCAGGAAGTTCTGTGCAGATGTAGCCCCAAAAAAATGCACCAAGAATAAAATTAACCTGGTATTCATCCCAATCATATCTAGTTTGTGGCCGTTCATTGTGATGAAACTAAAACACGAATACTTATGCGTACATAATTTGTATAATTAACATACATATTATGTAAAATATTTTTTCTCACTTTCCAGTGAATTGAAGTCATTGATTCATTGATTTCACTGATATTATCTTCGAATTCCAGCGTCGCATTATCATTAACATTATTATTCAATATTCCTGAGCACTCATGACTGACATGAGACAAATTGGAATGTGATGAATTGCTTGGAATCACCATTGCAACTATTGCAATGGTCAAGTTCACTCTGAGCATGTAATTCAGCATAAAGCCGAATATTACCATTATATTTAACACTTGGCGACATGACAATCGATCTGCAATAGATGAGTATGTACATTATAATTTTCATTAACACATCTATAGATGTAATTCAATATTTTATTGGGGCATTGCCAATTTACAGGGCACGATATATGACAATATAATTAATTTACATAATTTTTGTTTTTGTGTTTTTTCTTTCAGTAGTCAACCAGAAAAAGTCGACAAGTAGCAGCAGATATTCTGTGGATCATTGCCAATGTCATACCCAGAATGTTATTTTCCCGCTTTGCGCAATTGCTTCCGGTGTAGTAATATAAAGGCGAGTTACGTATGAATAATTATTGTTATTGTTGTTGTTGTTATCGTCAATGATTACCCACATACAATTGAAATGTCTACCGAAATTGAATAGTGCAAAGTATATACAGAACAAAAAGTAGCCGTGTCATCGCAATATGTTAATGTCACGTCATTTTTAATCCTAGATCTATGTACGACGATTCATCTATAGATATTTATAGCCAAGTCAGCCTTGTATCATGTCGTACTAAGGCCGAGGTCGTACTAATATATCAGATATCTACGATTTGTTGCGAAGATTTCATTGCTCCCATGAATAAAATAAAAAAATATGTAAATATATTTCGAAAATAGAATTGTATCTGATACTTTTATTCGTGATTTATCTGAGGATTTCACATTGACAATGCAATATCATAATCACACACTATCATGGAATAATTTTTGCATTACGTGCAGAACAAAGACATTTTTTTTATCATGAAATTGTCTGTATATTTTTCAAGGATGAAAAAACCCATTCAATTGTTACTTATATGACATTATTATTATTAATAATAATAATAATAATAATAATCTTGTATGTATTTCTATTTTTACGTTTAATTGAATGGAAATAGATGTTAATTATTATCCAAGTATAATTTAAATTGATAAATTAAATCGTGCATTCGCACTATATAATGACTCTACTTTAATGTATATATTAATTAACAAATAATGCGAGTGCATTTCCAATGTCATTTGTTAAATGTTAAATTGACGCGTTCGCTTATGTTTTATTATTGGGATTTCTAGACATCACGTGAATTCCGGTTGGTAATAGTTAAGATATATTTTGATTTGATTACATATCGATGACAATGGGTAAAATTACATGACCTCGTTTACTGTCTGATAAATAGTACTTAGCAATTGTTAATTGGGTAAATGAAACGGATGCTTCCTAACTTCTAGTCGTGAGTAGGCTTTGAGTGAATTAGTACTGAAAGTTCTTGCCTCCTTGTATTAATATAGAAGAGCGTAACTGAATATGCACTGTGAAAACAAAAGAAATAATAAATCAGAAGATGTACGAAAGAAAGTGTAAGAGGAACGCGATAATAGTTTGACGTGTGAATGCGAGCAACACCCCACAACCAATGTGAATATTTAAATAGCTAAATATAAATATATAGTTGCTGACATTAATATTGTTACGTGTAAGTGTCAATGAACTATATTTACATTAATAACGCATACATTTGACCTTGTTATAACGATATGCTGTGAATGTTCCACTAAAAGATATAGCACCAGTAATTCTTTTTTTTTTTTTTTACCTAAATGACATAATTATTGAATATGAGTATGTATGAATATTCACCAACAGTATGCAAGACTATACAATTTTCATGACTCACACGCGATATTCACAATTATTTAGAAAAGATAATTCAAAATGACGAAATCAATTCTTACCTGTAACAGCACGACATAACGCCATTGACACGTGTATAAAATTATTTTGTACGAAAATTAATTTATAGCTCACTCAGAAAAATTATAATACTCTACAATAATCACTGGAAATTGATTCAATTATTTTTTTTTCTTGACAATAACTTCGCACACTGTTAATAAATTTTCCTGTATTGACAAAATAAAATCAACATTAATTTGTAATATTACAGAAAAAATTGTGTACACAATTTAAAAATATCCATTACCGCTTTGCAGCGATATAAAAGTTCAAATGTGCGGCTAAAAAATGTTCAGCTATGCCATCCACCGATCATGATTTCAGCACAGCAATTGCAATAGCACCCACCGCGCACAATATAATCATGCAGATGACCGTGCCAACTTTTGCGTAAGTTTGTATATTAGACAGTACTGGGAGCAACTGCCAGCTGACGACTAGCGTGTGTTCTGCACTGAGTCGAAACCCTGAACAGAGCATGAATTATATATGTGGTATCAAGTCGAATGCAGTCGAGATTCTACGCGTGTACACGACTGACTGTTGAGTTGTGCAATTGATGGATGTACCATCTAACACGAAGGTAGAATTCTTTAAAAGCAGATTTATTTAAAAGTAGTATTGTGAGAAGTAGTGTTGTTGTTCTACAGCGAGTCAGTGTAAACCGATTTATCAATGAGAACAATGAACGTATGTTTTAAGCGACGATAGATGTGAGCACGCGAACAAAATGGGAATAAATTTATTGAATACACATAAAAAACATGATTGGTGGAAAAATTTCTCTCTGAATACGACATTTGTATTAACTTTGATTTGTATTTCTTCACCCGGAATCTGATAATATGCCGATTAATTGAACGTAAATATTATTGGTTTACTTGAGAGACGACTGGCAAAAATCAAATTAAACCTGCACGTTTCTTCCAATAAATTATTATTAATATTATTGATATATTTCCAGTTTACAGCATTGATTTTTGATCATTTTTAAAGGATGGTGGCAGGTTAAATCATCTCCGTACCTGATCGTTTTGTTTTTCACTCGCCTGAATATATGTACATAAATAGAATAAAATTCGCACAACATTTGCCATAACTATTTCGTTTATTCAAGATGAAAGTTTGTTAGTGCATCTCGTTGAGCCAACAGTGGTGCACGAAAAAAAAGCGAAAAATAAAAGCACAATCAATGAAAAATCATTAAAATAGATAAATTAATGCCAGTCATAAAAAATATTCCTAAAATATTTCATCAATACTCAGGGGGATGCTACCATATCTGTGTCACAGCTTCAGTTAGTCCAACTTCTGCACATCTAACATTTAAATATAAAATATACATATGCATCTATATATTTATTTTTATAATATTTATATATATATATATTTTTTATCTTCATATATCTCTTGTAGTTCTCTTCTCTCATTACATAATAAACATGTATATATTTTTTTTTCTTTATCTCCATCTTACAATTTCCTTCTTATATGTAGGTTTCTTTTCTTTTAAATCTTTTATTTTGGAAGGCCAGCATAGAAATCACGAGAAATGGTAAAACTTGTGTGTCAATATTTTTTTTTTCTATCTCATGGTATTGATCGGTAGATAATATGTCTTTTTTTTCTTCAATCTAACAGCGGAAGAAGAGATGAGTTCCTTATTAGTTGTTAATGATTGTTGCTTTGTACATTAGCATTCTAGTTAAAAAAAATTATGTTTTCGCGTGTGATTACACATGTGGCTGTTTTAGGTATTTGAAATCAAAATTTTTTAAGTGTATAATGCTATAATCAATGAATTTTTATTTTATCGCAGTGGGTCGCACGTTTTGTAATCCAAGTGGATTTAATTATTTACACAGGTGAAAAGTTAGCTGGTATGTGTCTTGTGTGTGTGTGTGTATGTCTCTGTATCAATGCACCTTGAAATTCTCACTTGTTAATTTCTCTTTTTCCTCTTTTAGGCAGTGGTATAAACGTGGTGTTCTCAATTACTTAAATAAAATATTAATTCAATAGTTGCGCAAACAAAAACAATTTATCAATTTAATTTTCATTATGAAAGTGATATATTGCAAATGCTCTCTCAATTTTTTCAAGTACTTCAATTGTTTTTGCGATTTCTCTGCGAGACCGAAGGTATCAAACATACAAATAACAAGAGTAATTGTTAGGAGAATCTGATGAAAAAAATATATAAGAGTAAAGGAAAATGATAATTTTCTACGTTAAACTTTGGTATTTGTTATGCATTGGAGTCATCAACTGGTCAAGAATTTATATCAGAGATACTTAATTCCATACTATTTACATAAAACAAAAAATAATAATATAAAAATACAACGTTATTCCTTCATCTATATATAATGATAATAACATTGTTATTAATCCTAGCACGTGAAAGAAAAAGTAAAATAAAAAATCAAGTGTGCATGTAGCTACTTATAAATGGAAGCGTACTTAGAATATAAAATTATATATTATTAATATAATAATAACAAAAGCATGAGATAACTTAATGTCTAGACGAAAATTAGAAAAAAACAAATAAAAATTTGGTGTAGAGCTATATTGTTTATAGATCCGTTGATCGACTAAATTTTACTATACTTGAAAGACGAAAATTCGCCGAGGCCTCTCAATATCTTATGTTTTTTTTATCTGCGTGTGTATGTGTGTGTGTGCATTTATGTGTTATCTTTGTCCATATATTTTTATCGATCACTTTGGATCTGATGACATATTGCATGTAAATTAATTTCATTTATATGCGAAATATATCAATACACTCGCGAAAAATCTTTTGCACCGCCTATTTTCGAGGTTATGAATTTTCAACAACAATAACAATAGAGAACTATTGCATTGAATGAAGAAACAGCGGAAATGAGTCATGCGACGTGAATGTCACACACAATTTAGATTTCTTCAATCTCTCACCGATGTAACACACATCACGATAATTTTCTACACATGTATTTGTGCATACATATACGTTTACACTACCAAATTGTTACTCTTTTGAACGATTATACCTATTTTTTTTTCTTCCCTGCTAGTTAAACTTATCTCTTGGTCTGGACTGAAATACCTTATGCACGTTTGGCTATCTTTTTTTTACCTCCTCGTTTTCTTTATGTTCATCTACACACTGACTATACAATTGAATCATCGGGTTACCATAAAATCTACTGAAATAAATAATTTGATAAATACTTCTGTGTAATTGGACACGATCATATTGATCTTTTAAATATCAATTGTCTGTCCGTGACAGTAATTTAAAATTTTAATTTCTCATATTTTCATTACTCCAGAATTTTCCTCATCTATTGCATTGACTACGACATTCCCAGATGAATCAGAAAATTTATCTTAATGCCGAAAACAAAAATAAAACATCTATAATGATTGCAACGATCATTTTTATAATCGCTTGCGTATATGATAAAGACATTTTGCACGGATGACAATTTAGACTGTGGACGTCTGTTGATTATTGTTTTCCAATGGAATACTGGATGAGCATTCTTTAAGCATTGCTCGAAGTCGAAGAATTTCTTTGGACGCAGCGGCAAAATCCGATTGCAATTGTAATTCTTTTTCACGTAAACGTTTAATATCACGTTGGCATGTCTGAAATAATAAACAAAAAAAAATATTAAATGACGTATAATAAACTCACATGATAAATATTGTATCTAAGATTAAAATGTGATAATAATCCCCTCAACTTACCACATTTTGCCTTAACAAATCCAGCTTATCACACTTCAACCTTGTAACCTCCTGTCGCAACGTGTCAATTTCAATTGCACCATCTTTGGCATTACAACGAGTGGTCTCGTGCGTCTCTGCCGAACTCATTGACTCTAATCCAGTATCACTGTCTGGATATACCGCCTGGTCGAGTTCCAATTCGCTGTTCAATGAACTGTCATCACTTTCAGATACAACTCGTTGTGTTATCTCTGGTTTTTCAGGCTTGTTATCGTCACGTTTTCGTATATTCTCATGGGTTAAACGAGGAAATGTCGTTATTGTGGGACTCTTTTCAATTGTTCTCATCTCATTGTTAATAGCAGAAGTGACATGTATCGTTGATTCTCGCCTATCAACTTCATCTTGTTGAAGTGTTGTTAAACTACTGCTGTCTTGATTATCAGTATTTGATAAGCTGTTGCTGTCCTGACTGCCTAAACTTGGACTTGCGCGATCTGAATCGCGTCGTAGCGTTAAATCGGGTGATCCAAGTGGACTTGACGGTTCCACCGAACGTTTACCACTTGTTTTTGAGGTTGACTGCCGATTACTCGGTGGACTCGGCTCAGATTGTCCCTTCTTTGCCAATTGTTGCGGTACACTTTCAGTTGACGCATTTCTCACTCGTGAAATCAATGCTTTTCGCACAGTGTCAATGAATCTTGATCCAGTTCCGCTACTACCTGACGCCGATGGTGGATCGCAAGTGGTTGGACTTACGGGACATGTTCCTGTACCAAACGGACCCAATCCAACACCAGCACCCAAAAATTCACTCGTTTTCGTTTGCAATTCGTCAACAAGAGATTCCAATAGTGCCGAGCGTGTTCTCAGCTGCACAATGAATCCCAGACAAACAAAAAAATAATTATTAAATTAAATATATATTAAAATTATATATTTACTTTATATTGCAACGTAATAAAAAGTGAAATAGTTTTATGAAGCAATACAAGAGTTGATGAATTTAATGTTGAAAAAGTATCATGGATGTAAGTGTGTTGTGTAGAGTGTATAGCGGCGACTGCTCACCTCAAGTTTCGCAAACTTTTCCGCCTTGTAAGCCGCATTCTCGGCATTCACGAGTTTCGTGAGTAGAAACTCTTTGAATTCGACGCCACGTAGAAATACCGCAGGAGTGGGTAATGCTGGTCCAAACCATGGTACATCATCGCGCGCTGTTATACTAACTTTGTACCTAAATGAATTACGAAAAATAAATAGAATTTTACATCATGTTATTTTCTTTATGCAGTATCATATCATTTAAACATTAATTCACGTTCCTTTTCTTCGCTTTAATTCCATTATTCTGTGAAACACTTGCGTGTACATCATTATATTTACCTCGTGTTTGGCGTGCATGGGTCAATAACCTGAACAACGATGAAGGCGTGTAGGAAGTGGCTGGCAATCATGTCTGGGCTGAATGGCGTTGGTTCCTCTTGAAATATTATTGCAACAATATCATTGCCAATGTGACGTTTGCGTTGCAATTGTTGTGAGTCACCAGGACTGTATGGTAAAAGTGAGGCAACATGAAAGAGAACCTCACGACCACGAAACAATTCATAAACTGCAGAATCACCAGTTTGTCCGTGTCTTGTATCCAAACCACCTCGATAACTAAAATAAAATGAAAATATAAATAAATATAAATAAATAAAAATATATAAAAATATCCATACTGACAAATTAAATTATTTACCCTTTGTGATCTTTTAAATCAATTTTTTGTCCAAGTAAATCTAAAAATTCTTGAAATGCCGGTGTAATTTGACGATTACCAAACAATTGCTCTTCAGTTACTTGTCCGGCGCGCTGATGTAGTACACCAAATTTAAATCTGCTCACTAGAGCGTGCTCATCGTATCGTGCAATCAAAGTGCCAGCTCCAGAACAAACGATTGGCATTAATGTACTGACATTGAGAGATTCGTTAATCGCCTGAAAAAAAAAAACAAAATATAAATATTTAACACATGCACAATGCAACAATTATCAACAGGAAATATTATACTTTGATAAGTATTATAAGGTTTAGGTGCGATAATTGACATTAATAGGGTCATTGCCGTAATAATAGAGAAAAAAAAAAAAAAAAAGAATAAAAGACGATACCATGAATGAAAAAACGATTCCATAAATTTACCTTGACCATTTTGGCAGGCGACGGATTTGGGCCGAGGTTCGTTGCCGGTACAAGTTCATGTGTTGAGCCAGCTCGTAAACGAAGTAGGACCCGCCAATGTTCTTGTCCAGCAACAGTTTCTGCCTTCATCGAAACGAGAACGGGGCCATTCTCGCCGTCTCTTCCCACTAGATTCACATGTTCCTACAGCAAGAAAATGGAAAAAAAAAAAATTAAAATGAAACCACCATAAAATTAATGAGCATGTGTGTAGAGAAACGCACGTAAGAAAAATGACGTATTAAATGCGAACGAAGGGAGAAACCAAGTCGTTTAATACAACAGAGTTTATGTGTGTATATACTTTGCAGCAACGTATACGGTGGGAAGAAAAAAGAAAAACGATTTACGGTTAAAGTAACGACCTGTAGTTAATGTTTTAACGTTACAGTATTTTTTTATTTTTATTTTTTTTGTGTCTTATACAAAATTCACGTCATCGCGAAGTGTGGGCGAAGAAATGCGCAGGTGTTATATATATATATATATATGGACTACTCTACTTATTTTTTCTCTCATCATCAATTAATAAATTATGTTCGTATATCCAACCACATTTTCTTCCACTATTACTCCTCATGTTTGGAATAAATCTTAAATATAATTCTTTATCATTTTTTTTTTCACATCCCTTTGGTGAACAAGGACATTTAGATTTGAAAAAATGTTTTAGACATTAAATATTCCATCTATATTTTCATTCAATATCATATCAATTAACTATAAAATATAATTTATCTTTATTTAATTATGGTGAAAGTTTACGCTTGTGATGTTGATGCAAAGATACATTAGAAAAAAAATAATATGGGAGAGTTTTATATAATGCAGCCGTATTATATACGCATGGAACATAAATATATATACAACCGAGTGTAGAGACTGCAATAAAAAGTTGGATACTTCATCATCAGTTCGCGTAACCTCGATGTGATATTATTGTGCCGTGCTGTGGCTCCGAGAATATCATTGACAATGGCCACGCATATTGCATGCATGCACGCACAACAGGCGCACACAAACATCAACGTAGTATTAAAGCGTGAGTTTACAATGCAGTTTGCTTTGAGTGTGGTGGTACAGCGATACAAGAGGATTGACGCAACTATGCAACCACTTCCGCAGGAATAAAACCCACCCGACAAATAAAACATAATATTTTTCAACAATACCATATGTATTTATTTAAAGGTAGGCAATTCTACTATTTGCAAAATAAATAATTACGACTACATCAAATATATTCAATTGTACATAGATAAAGAAATGATTTTTTATTGAATTATTTAAAGTGTATAAAAATTTTTTTGAAATTCAATTAATTTTTATTTCCAATTGAATTGTATTCTGTTAATATATAACATTATTTGTTGCTGTACTTGGAGATTATTTTGTGAATTTAATTTAATGTGCTCACAAGAGACTCGTAAGAATTTAATTAAGAAACACACCCAAAGGAAACACGATCGACCATAGAATTCTCAATGACTTCAATATTGAAACGTTGATTAAACACATTTAAACATTTTTTTTTTATCTATTTCATTTTGTATTATTTGTTCTATTTCCTTTTCCACCTTTTACACTTCCAGTTTATTAACTGCTTGCCACACATTAATACTCCAAATATGTACCTGCAGTAAAAGCATAAACTGAGAAAACATAACATTAATGAACAAATAATAATTGTGTATTCACATTGTATGCATGCGGTATATTTTATAACAAACCATTGTTTCACAAGAATACAAATATATAGATAAAAGAATAATAAAAAATTGTTTGCGATATATGATATTTTGTAAATTAATTGGCAATAATTATTTAATCAACGGTCAAATGGTCATTGCATAAAATTACTAACGACCGCCATCATTTTCTATACAGACGATTATAATTAATGGAGTCAACGATGCGACCCTCTTCTCGTGTTCACTCCTATATTCCTATATATATATATATATATATATATATGTTACTCCCTCGTGTTCTAGCATTTCAATCGATTTTGAAACACTACATCCGTGATACAATACATGTAGACACGAACTGCAGTATACACTGCTGCATATAATAGATAATGCTTCAGGGCAATTTGAGGTGTCACATACACATGAACTTAGCTCACTACCATTACACCATGGCAATGCTACAAGACAATCTGGCATCAATCCAATTTGTATTTCAAACATTACGTTTTTATTTTATTTTCACTTACGTCGATTATCAAATAGGCAAAAAGATGAAAAAAAAAAAAAATAGCAATTCTAAAAAAGAATTGGAAAAAAAAATAGATACGTGGTGATGGAAACGAAATATACGTGACATGACATTTCTCTCTGTATTTGTCTATCTTTTTTTGTCCACTGAATGAGAATATAAAAGTCCAATGTAAATTGGCACAAATCCAATGGTGAAATTTTCCACGATTTAAATTGGTTCGATAAATAATCTTTATTCTATCTATGGAATTTAATTTAGTTATTAGAGATATTGGCGATGATTATTCTGTTACAGTAAATACGTGTATCCGTGTTGGCAAAGGAATATTGAATGTGTGTACTGTGAGGCCAGTTATTAAGAGGAGATCGCGTGCTTCAATGAAATGTATATAAATTATCGGAAGAAAAGCAAAGCAAAAAATAAAAAGTGAGAGAAAAATTGGCAACGCCACGCTACGAATACCGTTGAGTATATGAAGCGGTAAAATATATGTATATATGTAAAAGAGCGATTCAAAGGTGATAAAAGTGACTGCGAGACACAGTCATTTACTCTTTGAAAAATAATACGCGTGTATTATTTTTGTTTATATATAATTGCATGTTTGGGACAAACGAAATATAGTTCTCTGCTGCAAATATTTCAAATTTTGCTTTTTTTTTTCTGTCATCATTTTTAATTTTTTCCTTTATATATATGCTCTTAAAGTTTCATTTGACGCAATCACAAGTAATCATATAAATTATCCTGTCTCATCACAAATTGATTCAATTTACATTGGTTTTTTTCCACCTTTTTTTTTATTCTTTTTTTCTCTTCACATTTCACGACGTCCCTGAACGTGGAATTTTTTCTTTTCACCTTCAGAATAAATAAAACAAGTCTGCATTACGATCATTTTTCAACGGCAATATTTCTTTATATGTATATTATTTCTTCGCTGCTTTATTTTTTTTTTACTTCATTTTTTCTCCTATTTTTCTTCCAATTTTTTTTTATTTATTAATACTTGTGTTCGTTGGTATTAGCTTGACGCGATGCAGTATATTGGTGTAGTAGAGCGTGGAACCGTAAACGTATCAACTGGCAGAGACACTGACATATTTATGACGGCTTCTCCAGAGCCCCGAGGCGCACGTTACCGAAACGTAACACGTTACGTTGATACGTGAGAAAAATTGTCTCGAGGGATGCAATTCATTCCATCCTTCTTTCACTCTTTTTTTTCTCCCTCCATCATTCTTCATTTTGTCGCATTCCTTTTTTTTTTTATCTATTCCCTACATAGTCTCTCTACCCACTTTAATTATACTTTGTATCACACGATGAATAATTTGAAACAGGTAAAATAGTTGTTTAAAATTATTTGTTGATTTCACTTAAAGCGAAAGTTGATATATTAAAATACATAAAATATTTTTAAATGCAATTTAAATGTCCGGCTTCGCTCTCCAATATTATGATCTTTGATACTTTCACTTGATGATGGTACTTTGTATACAGTGCTATCATTTCCAGTAAGATATATGTAGGAGCATTACCTTCTATGGGAGATTAACTGACAACTTAATAATATTAAGCGGGCATTGGCGCGTACACTTTTACTGTTTAGATAGGTGGAAAGAAGTTGTCAAAGTGATGGAATGAAAAATGGGATCATGTTGTGAGACAGTTGAGCAACTTCATAGAAAAAGCGAGAATATATATTTCATGATGATGGTGAGGAAGAGAAAGAAGAAGGGATAAAAACAAGTAGAGAGAACAAAAATTAAAGAAAACAACGCGAGTGATGAGATAAAAAAAGATGAGAGAATGAACGGTATACTGCACAGACAATGCAACGGCAGTTATGCATTTACCTTGCACAGATATCCTCAACTTGATAGTAAATCTCAGAAACGCATACACTTTAATCGATGTCTATGACGAAAACAATTAAATAGAAATAAAAAAAAAATTATTATAGGTGAAAAGAAGATTGCATTTAACAGTTGAAAAGAAACAGTAATTTCGCCTCAATTAAAAATAAAATAAACTAGAAGAAAATGCTAACTATTATTATTATTATTATTGTAATAATGCTTTTATATATTTCAGTATTCAACGCAAAATAGTGAGAATTGCAGTAAAATTTTGATCATGAAGAGCAGAATATAGATGTGTAATATATATAATGTAGACAAGTGAAGTGAGAGCAACACGCGCAAGTATAAGTAGAAGAGCAATGAGTGATAGGCGAAAGACGCAGAGAGAATTTTCACTGAAGGGTTAGGCAGGTTTATATCTTTGTGGCATGAATAATGCGTTAAAAAGAATATATATATATATAAATGTTGAGCTACGTAAAGGAGGGACGCGCGCGCGCGCGTGCGTTCAACAGAAGAGTATGAGTTGAACGTGAAAAAAAGAAAAGGGAAGTAAACGAAGAGAGAGCGAGTGAGGTGAACAGACTATGAGAACATTCCCACTCCCACGCCCGAAGTGCTCTTTCCTCTGTACATGCATCTTGTCTACAGAGTTCAGTGGTGCGGGTGGCGGGCAAAGGGTGCGGATATATCATGTATACAAAACTGACGAGATCCTCTCCTATCTCTTTTGCGCTTTACTCTTTGTTCATTATTCAAGCGCACGCGCATTTACGCATACATATGCCGCATTTAATATTCACATACATACACATACAGCATCGCTTATTAAAGTTATCCTGTAGAAGAGGCCAATCACAATTTCAACCAAAAAAATTTTATTTTATTTTAGAATTCTCCAATAAAACGCTGTATATTTTTCCAATAATATTTTTAATTAGAAATTCATCGAAACAATAAACAAAAAGATTTGAATGGCGGATAATTGAATTAATATGAAATAGCCTATCCAAACTTTTGTGTTCATCAACTCATTCTATGATGCGCTCACACGTTGACTTTTGCTTTGTTGCGGATGTACACAACAAGATGGGGCCTTATAGCGCCGCGGCACATTTGCCACAACCCACACAAGTCGTGAAGAAAATACAGACCCCTGTTTTCTCTCAACTCAAGTTCCTGTCGCGCAGTCATGTCAATTTCTTTTTCCTCTTTACTATATTTTTATTCTTATTATTCTCTCTTTTTCTTTTTTTTTTTTTTTTTTTCATGCGTGGGTATTCTATCCTATTACTCCACACAATCACCGATAAACATCTAAATGATAGATCGATAAGTGCTGTTGCATGCACAATGTTATCAAATGTGACACCATCTATGATTAAAAGCAGAAAAAAACAAATAAATGTATAGAAACACGAAACAAAAACAAGAAAATGATTATAAATATATAAATTTATGGATTTATATATAAATATAATTGAAAGAAATACATTGAAAATAATATTATTATTTAAATTAATTTAATGTGAAATTTAATATCACTGTGGAATAATATTTATATTATATATTTTATATAAAGAAACGTGAAATTTAGTATCAACATAAGCCATTGGGAAATAGAAAGAGCAATAGAATATGCCGCAGATTAGATATACACACAGGCACATTCGGCCCCCGGCGAACATATAAACGATGTGAATATGGTGATGTGAGATTCTCGCATTAGTAATGACACACCTATATACACAGATGCCGTTGAATAGAAGTACATATATACATGTAGGCATGGCTGTATATTTAATATAAAGGAGAATACAGCCGAATGTGTGAACGTTAAATTCTGCCACTGGCAATAAAACAGAATTATTCAAACGAGAGAATTCTATTTTACATACGTGTTACATACACCTATGTACTTATATGTATTAAGCTTTTCTATATAAACCTCAACTTTTCTCCACATTTCTCCATAATCCTTTTGCACATACGTATATGTGTATGCATGGGGTTTACATTGCGGCATGCGGTGGGCTTAACTTGCCAATCAACTTAATTAGTTGCACATACGCACGTGGATTGTGTTCATTAGTTCATTTTCACCTTGACAAATATGTTTAGCAATTTAGCTGTCGGTTGTTAATAGCAATTTTAAAATATAAACACTGTACGTTTATTACTGTGACATTATTGTGAATGTTGAATAGCAATAACAATTTATAATATACATATTCATCTATTTCTAGAAAAAATTATTCCAATGGAAATGACATTACCCGTCCAACGAAGAAACGTCGATAACACTTGGCCGTGTCATCCTGATCAATTCGTGGCTGCCACGCTGGTTGCGTTGGTAACATTGCCCTGCCAGCTGAATCGAGTGTATGACGATGATTGGTACCATCAACCCAATATCCCGGAGGTGTAACAACTAATGGCGGCTGCTGCTGCTGTTGTTGTTGTTGTTCTTGTTGTTGCTGCTGTTGGTTACATACATTTGCCTGCTGTATAGCGGCTTCCATCAATGCACGTCCCAATGGTGCATCACCGACCGGTGATGGTGATGGTGATGGTGTAAGAGTTTGATTGCCTGGACTCGATGCTTGTCTATCATCTCTTGATGTCTGAAATAATACAGAATAATTTCAATTATATTATTATTCATCGTGTTGCATTATATTGGAATAAAAAAAAATAGAATTGAATAGAAATAAATGTGTAGAAATTATGGGATTTGCGAGGATGGTGTTGATTAAAATAATGGTATGTGTTATTTTATTTTATGTTTTTTCTTTCCGTTTGAAGATACTGCAGGTGTAGGAGACAAGGGGGGTGCATGGTTAATTTTTCTGTCTCTGGTTTCACATTGCTGCGGGTCTCGAGCCGCAAATGGACATTCGTGGCATGCGTCGCACACAGACCGAATGTCTATAGGGGAACGTTAATAACACGCTCGTAACTGGCCGTATGGCACTCTGCGCAGGTGGCATGTACAGAAGCCACAGAATACTCTACATGCCAGCATATAGTATAATCGCACACTATTATATACATGACAAATGTATTGACGACTGGACATAATTCGTATATATTATGTACTTGTGATAGTCTGTTTATGACTGATAAAAAAAAATCTTCAACGTGATTGACAACTTGAGGGACACTTTAATTTACACATGTCATGAAGAATTTATATGTTCGTTCATTCGCTGCGATTTTATGGAAAGATATTTATTTGTCACAATGACTGGCTTTTCACTTTTTTTTTTATTACTTTGTTTTTCTTTTTAACGTTACGATAAGAAGAAAAATGCATTGGAATCGACTGTAATTTCAATGAGAAAATTGAGGTGACTTTTCAATCTCAATTCGTTATAGTGAAAAACGTATATTTTTTTAACATTCCACTACTAATATTCAATAAATTTCACTCAAATTCATACATTCCTCTTTACTCGTCACGTTTTTTTTTTCGTTTTCTCTTGCCCACAGCGACATCAGTTCGTCTAAATATAAAATAATGAAGCAGTGATATAATTTTTTTATTCTCCAAATTCTTCTCTCATTTCATTTCTTTTTGCGCAGTCGTCGTATCTTGCTTCCTGAAACGTTGAAGCCGCAGAGTTTATATTTGGATGTTGAAAAGGAAGAATGAGAGTGCGATAGAGTAAAGAGGGGAAAGACCGAAAGTCGCTTGGGGCAAAGAGACATATCTTGTTTTACTATTTTTTCCCCTTCACTTTTTCTTTTTTTTTCGTTTAGTTTTTTCTTTGCTCGTCACGCACTCGAATTTAGAAGCACTTAAATTAGTGAATGAGAGACAGGCCGGCGAAATCATCTGTGGGTTTTCCTTCAGTATATTATGCTATGTGTATTTATTTTACTATGTGCTCTATGTTGATACAAATATACAAGGTGTCGCTGCAAGTCGACACTGAAGACTTTGAAGAGAAGGAAATGGAAAAAGAGAAAAATAGTGGGTTTAGGTAATATGAGAATCCTATACATTTAGTTTGGTAGATGCGTCATTGATTATATACAGCATAAAGAAGCAATGAGTCGAGTGGAAATTTATTTCTCGACGGTTTTACGATATGTTTGTTGGCGATAGTTTTATTCGTATCACAGTGATCCTTTCTTATCGTTTGTGAAAAACAGCCAGACTATATATATATATATATATA
>CAJUYH010001964.1:0-43919 GCA_910591685.1 Galerucella tenella | reverse complement strand
TATTGTTCTGGTGCAAAGTAAGACGTGCTTGTGGGATGTTACCGACAAGGCATACAAAGATCGCGACAAAAAAATTACTGCTTGGCAGAAGATTTTAGAAGAAATGTGTCCTAACCACAATTCGTGGAGTCCGGAAGAGAGAAGAGCAAAAGATAAGAAAAATTCATAACTTAAATAGGTACTTTATAAACTACAAAAAATGATTTATTCACTTTTTACAAGTTGTATATTAAACAACCACTATATATTTGTTTATATCATATCAGTTTGCCAACTTAAACTGCCTTCAGGCGATATGAAGTAATCAGTAAAAAGATTTTTGACATGTTGTCCTCGTAGTTGTTGACCACCAGTCCCGTGTACATCTGTATCATCTAAGCAGCACGTTAGCGTGTCTTCAAATTTGTAACCATCTCTTCTTCTAACAAAATTGTGCAAGATGCAAGCTGCTTTTTTTTACTACCATCACTGCCAAATCTGGTTGCACTAATATGCTACTATGGAACACACGCCACTTATTGGCCAGAATTCCAAAGGCACATTCCACGAACCTTCTAGCTCTTGTTAACCTATGATTGAAAATTCGCTTGTTATCTGTTAGGTTACGCCTTGGATAAGGCCTTAATAAATTGTCGTGCAGAGCAAAAGCTTCGTCGCCCACCAGGACATAGGGGTAGACACGATCACCCGAATTTGGAAGAACCTCCTTTTTCGCTTTGATTTCTTAATTTGACCATAAATTATACCAACCGTTTCTACCAAATCCATGTTTATTATTGAACTGACGGACTCGGTATGACAAGGTGTATGCTTGTATGTGTGAATGTTATAGCGGTTGTGACCGCGCGGTTGCAACCGCAGCCGCAATCGCAAATGTGTCGCCGGCCTTAAAGAGGTCTTTTTTGCTAATAATATATAATATATTAGAATGCTATATTTTTGTAACGCTCTCGATGAGATCTTTCCGATTACAGAACAAAGTGGAACACCCCGAAAGTATTTTCAAAATGTGCCCTCAGTAGCTGTATTAGCTCACACAAAACTTTAAAGTTTTATCGTTCACCACAACGATGTAATCCTCCGATGTCAGAAGATTGCCTCACCCTGTATAACGAAGCCATAAGTCTCCTGCAGTACTTTTCAATTTAGATTATTTTTTACAGCGTATAAACAGTATGCAAATGGAAATAAATGTTTGAGGTAAAGTCAAATGCAATCTTATCATGCGGGTCATACGATTCAACAAAGACATACTAACTTCCAAATAAAATCCGTAAGTTGAATAAGACAGGCTTATGCAATTTCGACGGGAGAAAAAAGGATATTATGTATTTAGTTTTCAGCGATTCTAAAGTCTTTCACCAGCGAAGTTTTTATTTAAATGTCAGTTATGTCACTTTGACAATTCAAAGTGACAATAATTAATAATAAGAAGCAATTTTCCGTTATTTATCATCCTCAAGCAAAAAAAATGGTACTTAATCTGATAGATTATTTCGAGAAAGAATGAAAAAATGGAAATTCGTCAACCATTGTCCAGGAAACATCAGCCATCATTCTTTTCTCCGGGTATATTTTGTAATCTCACATTTTGGTAACCTCTGTGTGTGATTTGATACATATGGTTAGCTTTGAACCCGCACGATAAGAGCGCTTTTGACTATATCACTATAAACGTACCTATGGTTACATTTTTTTTTCGGTGCTAAAGACATCGGTGGTTATAAATTCTTGACATTTCAACAAAAGCATCGGTAGCTTTTTTTTATCGAAAAATCTGCGGAGATCATAAAAACAAATGCGAGTGTACATTTTTATTGTTCAACTTAATGAAGAATTATTTAAATGGTTCCATAACTGAGTTGAAAAAATTGCATAAATCATTGGAATGTCTTTTTAAAATAATAGTAGATTGCCAATAATAATAATGACATTCCACAGACGACGAATAATAATTATTATTCTGTTTTTATTTTTGAAAAAATCCCTGCCCGAAGCCAACTCAGTGGTTGTTTTTTTTTTAATATAAAGGGTTGGAAGACTTTTTTTTAAATAAAAAACTATACAGGGTGTTCCAATTGCAGGAAATATCGGAGATATGGAAACGTTGAAAAGAACATTCAGTATTAGGATTCAGGGCGATTCATTAATACTAATTATGGGTTTTTTATGTTTTTGAGAAAAACTTATTTCTGTATCTGTAGAGTAGGAAGGGTGAGTGTAGGCTCATAGAACTTAGGCCACATGTGACCCATTGTACATCCTTCCTAGGAGTTGTCCTCCTAAGTCATCGTCCATTTTGTCCTTCCCAGGAAGGTGGACAGATCACTAGGAGACATCTCTTTTATATCGGCAGGTGTAGGCCAAAACTCACCGAACACACACTCTCTTATTGACGATAACTCCGGACACTCGCATGACAGTCTCATCTTCCTGTTCACACATCCTGCATGGAGGTGTGTCCACTAGCCCCATAGTTTAAAGGTGTTTCCTTAGTTGACAGTGGCCAGTCAGAAATCCTACTGTCAAGCGTAGGTTTTTCCTGGTCATCCTCATATATTTCTTCGACGCCAGCTTCCCAGATTTTATTTAGACAAAAATTGTAGTTTTTTGTTAAACAGAGGGTTGGAAGCCTTTTTTTAAATACGAAAACCGTACAGGGTGTCCCAATTGCAGGGAATCTCGGAAATATGGAAACGTTAAAAAGAAAATGTGTTAATTGATTAGGTTTCTTGTATCATATCTGACCAGTAAGTAATTCTTTACTAATTTATTTTTTAAAAAAAATTTCCAACGATTATTGCTTACTTGCAGGTATGGCACTGAAGATGGCTTAGTAGCCGAAAGCGCTTTGCAATTTTAAATAAAAAATTTTTACACGGAATACAACAATGTTTTCTTGACTTTCTAGTCATGTGTACTCAGCTATAAAGATATTCATCTATTATAATAGCAACTTTACTATAAAAATTAATTTTTTATTATTTTTCTCACTATTTCTAAAGTACCTATAATAATGTCGCTTTGCCTCACTATATCTCCATCTCGTACTATACCTTAGTCTGATTTTTTCAAATTTTTTCATCAGTTCCATGAGATGTGGTGCTATAAAGATGAAATAACATTACAAATAAAGAACACAAAAATAATTCCGAATGTCTATACTTATTTTTATCAAAATTAGTGTGATTTTGATAGGGTACAAGCATAAATTTAGCTATTGGTGAGAATTGACGCTTTATCAGGTCTTCCAACACCTTGCATGCCTATTTTTTCAAAAAATATAAACTTTACTTTTAAAACGACTTTAAAAATCATAAAATTTGAAAGTCCGCCAAAACGCGCTTTACGTCATAAAGATGGCTGCCCCATGGAGTGTCGTCATTTGTTTACGTTCTTATTCGTGTATCACGCTCTGAGTTCTTGTGACCTAATTTGTTTCTGAAAGCTTCAAAAATGGATAAAGCCGAAAAAAAAACTTTGTATTCCAAGTATTGCATTGTTCCAGTGTGTAAATCAACGTCTATTAAAACTCCAGACAAAATATTTGTTACATGACCTGGTGGCGCAAGCAAAAATACACTTAAGAGAAGGGCATTACTTTTGTTTGTGAAGACCATTTTAATGTAAGTTGTAACGTTATATTTGACCACTATCATTGTAATATTTAAATATCTACCGGACGGCGAGTAGCCAGTCCTTTTTTCTTATCAACATTTGATTCTCGTCGAAAACCTGTAGCACCGATCGCTTCAAAAGGCAAAATTTTTACATTTAATGTGCGACGAATAATCTACGTTGGTGAGGTTCAGTATACACGGATATTAGTCAAATATATCAATTCTTCTCTCCTATACAGAGAAAGAAATTAAGAACACACTACGGATACGTAAATTCTTTCTCGAAGCGGAGCATGTGAACAGGAGAGGAATATACAACGTATGTCGATTGCTCATCGCATGGTTCAATTTAATAGCGAGTAGTTAAAATAAGCTTTCTTTCTCCTGTGAGCCATGAACCGATAAGGTCAAGAATTTTTATTTGTTGTGAGAGATTTACCTCAAACTTTATCTTTCCTAAAGTGCATTCAATGTGAATGGTAAGTTGCATTTAAGTCTATGCTTTTCCTCTTATGATTTTCGCTTTTATATTTTTCCCTTCTCGTGATAAGCGCCAGATACACACATACAATGATATTTTTTTTATCTTGTTCTTTTTCTTTTTCTAGTTTTTCTTATACAGGTGATAAAAGGTTCACATGTATATAGTTGAAGTCTTTAAAATATGTATATTTAGTTAACTAATTAATTCAATCTAAATACCAACTTAGAATATTATATTTCCGGATTACATTTTTTCATTACATTTTTTTTATCACCTTCTGTGATTGAAATAAGTAATAAAATTGAGTTTTTATATTATTTAGATATTGTTTCTTTGATTTCTTTGATGAATGGAAATAAATAAGATTTCCTTAATAATTAATAATACCATATCACATTTCTTCATTGCTTCTTTTGTTTTTTTTATAGTAAAATACAGGATATATTTTTTTTATGAACCACGTTCTTAAATGAATTTCTTAAACACTTGTAAAAACGAATTACTGCAGATATCCTGAATTTTACATGAAAAAGATTGTAACTATTTCTGATACAATGTATCTTTCTTAGCACTTACTGAGTACCTGAAGTTACCTGAGTTACCTGGACTTACTGAGTACCTGAAGTTACCTGAGTTACCTGAGACTTACTTAGTACCTGAGACTTACTAAGTACCTGGACTTGCCTGAGAATTTGTACATGAAGTTACCTGAGTTACCTGAGACATACCTGAGACCACAAAACAGTCTGGAACTTTGTACCTATCAGACACGTGGAAAATCAAGGGAAGTAACCAGTGAACTAATTTTAAAACCAACGTGCTTCAACACAAAAAACCATCATTTTTTTTATATTTTCCTGTGATATATTTTTTTTAATCATTATACAACTTGTAAATTTAACAACGTTGTTCATATTCCTTCCCTTCCAACATTTCCAGGTTTGTCGATAGAGAGTGGTGAGGTGAAAAACAAGTCGACTAATATTATTCAGGGTGGCGCCCACTTACCTTTGTTGATTAACTTTAATTACATTTAACTTGATTTATTAACTTATTAAATTCATTTGGTTTCTTAACTTCATTTATTATCTCATTAACTTCAATATAACTTCAATAACTTAAATAAGTATGATTACCCGCGAACCGGTAAGACTACTCCCTGAATTGATATTAGTTTGGTCTCCGAATTCACACCTGAGGTGCTCTCCACATTGAGTCGCCGTTGCAGTTTATCTTGCCTTATTATTTTAAATAAATAATAGGTAACAAAATTGGCGCCCAACGCCCAACCTATTGTCACCTAATTGTTACAAAGTACCTACTTCTATGCTGGTAATTTTTATTCTTAAATAGTTTGAGGTTATGTACATATATGTCTAGGAATCAATCATAAAAACATCATTTTCTTACGACCACACATCGAAATATGGTTGGTATATATTATATAAATAAAACATAGTTTAAATCGTACTTACGATAATGCTTTTACTCCTCTTATTTCCTCTGCATTAAAGCAGCTGTTTGACTTCATAAATTCAAGCAGCATAAATGAGTCTACTTTGGGCAAGTTATCAGTTTGTGCTTTTACAAAACCTTCGCTAGCCATATCTTTACAGTTAACAGAACCAAACATGAGCCCCGGAAAATATGCGAACTAAAATAAGGTCATCGCAAGCAGCCAATCAAGAGCCAATGTTAACGATTGTCCATTAGTAATTGTTAAATGTAATCGAAATTGACCGAGTGATTTCATCAACATAC
This sequence comes from Galerucella tenella, assembly GCA_910591685.1. NCBI lineage: Eukaryota > Metazoa > Arthropoda > Insecta > Coleoptera > Chrysomelidae > Galerucella > Galerucella tenella. The sequence continues at coordinate 38,054 of CAJUYH010001964.1, read as the reverse complement.
ATCATTTTATTCATTTTGTATCAGTGTTGTCAATGCGAGGATGATTATCCGATTTTTAGACAATTTCACTAATTTGGATCCAATAGTTTTTCGAATATTTTGTAGAAGGGATATATAAAATGACTATTGTTTTTGGGCATTTTCCATCTTGACTGGGGTCGAAGACTTTATTTACATAACCAATGTGTCCTTTTGGTAATTTTGACAAATTCCGATAATTGGAATAGTAAGTTCGGGTAATTTTTATTTTTGCATCGGCAACACTGGACTGCATTATATTTGATGTCAGCTGCCATATAATCCGCTTCTATATACTTTATTATTTCATTATAATCATTATTTGCTCCATTAATTACAGAACAATCAGTCTTTGTTGAGACTAATTTGATAATCAACTTAACATAGTAAGGTATGTACTATAATTATTATTAATAAACATAACCTAGAACAACACACAATAACCAATTTCATCAGACCTAGTAATGTTTGTTTTTCTTGCAGATTTGTCTCAACAATATGTATAAAAAATAGAGGAAAACAGTGCACACGGAAGCTCGCAATATTATTAAAAACGTTGTGGAATTTTTTGATAAACAAAAAACTGCTGGTGTGTGGTCATTCCCTTTGGACAAAGCCACAGAATTAGCTGCAGCAGCGACAGGAAAATCAGTTACCTGCATAAAACGCATTAGAAAGGAGAAATCACAGTTGCAAGAAGGTGCTTTACTGGGGTCACCTTCAAAAAAACAAAAAAGTGGAGGTACCAACAAAATACAATTGGATGATTGTGACTTGGGTATTTTGAAAAGAACTGTACATGAATGCTATACGGTAGATAAACAAATCCCAACAATAAAGATTTTGGTAAATAAAATGAAAAATAAAGTCGATTAATCTGGCGGTCCAGACACCTTAAGAAAGCACTTGAAAAATATTGGTTTTCAGTATAAAAAGTGCCACAATAAAAGAAAACTTTTGATGGAACGTAATGATATTGTAGCTTGGCGGGCTCGTTATTTAAGAAGTTTGAGGGAAAATGATGCTTTAGGTCACAACAAGAGGCCAATAACTTATTTGGATGAAACTTATATCCATCCATCTTATGGTGTTAGTAAATGCTGGCAATCGGAAGATGAACCTGGAGTGTATACATCCAACAGAGCTGGTCAACGGTACATAATAGTACATGCTGGTGGACGTTATGGTTTTGTTAAGAATGGACTACTAATTTTCAAGTCAAAAAGCAAATCAGGGGATTATCACGATGACATGAACCATACAAATTTTGGTTAGAAAATCAACTTATACCAAACTTACCTCCTAATGGTATTGTGATTATGGACAATGCCCCTTACCACAGTGTTCAAATTAATAAAGCACCAACCCAATCAACTCGGAAGCATATTATTAGAGAATGGCTTGAAGCTAATGGCATCTCAACCACAAATGATATGCTTAAAGCAGAACTTTTGCATCTTGTCAAACAAGCCAACCATTCTAAAATGTACTATGTGGATGAGTTGTTGAAAAAACATGGACATACTGTGGTACGGTTGCCTCCATATCACTGCGACCTCAATCCAATTGAGCTAATATGGAGTAGCGTCAAACATAAAGTGGCAATGAAAAATGTTTCTCAAAGTGCTGCTCAAATAGAACAATTAGTTCGAGCAGCCTTTGATGGAGTTGGTTCTTTGGAATGGAACAAACACTGTGACCATGTGGACCATATAGGGGAAGAAATGTGGAGGAATGATGGACTAGTAGATGATGTGGTAGAAAATATGTGTTTCACTGTCAACACTGGTTCATCAGATGAAAGTGGGAGTGATGAATATGAAAGTGTGAGGAATTCATGTGAAAGTGATCAGTAATAAACTGGCAAACATTTTTGTAGACTACAGTGTCTTATTTTGTTCATATTTAATATCTTGTGCTATAAAGTAGCGTATAAATTCATTACATGAACGTATATGATGTCCATGGTTCATTAGCTAAATAAATGATTTCAATTCAATACATGTTGATTTTGCTTGAAATCTAATGTCTTTTTGAATATAACGTAAAATACTTTCAATTAATGAAGTCATCTACAGTTTTTTTTCAATAAGAACACCATTCGATTATAAATTTCTATTAAATTTTGAAAAATCAAAAATTGTTTTATTTGTGATACCCAACTGAATAAGTAGTTTTTACACATCAATTTTGTGATTGATTTCATTTTTTTGAACTTGGAATGTAATGTGTTAAATATATAAAGTAAAACTGTAAAACAATGTTGTTAATTAAATAATATAGTTTCTAATTTCTGTTATGTTTGAATAAAGCAAATGAAATGAAGTTGATGTAGAACAGCATTTAATATAGGTACTTATATATATGAGAAATTGAAAAAAATTATTGCCATACATTCTTGTTTAAAACAACAACTAAATATATAAGACTTAGCTAATTGGTGGTGGTGAAGTGTATATTCCAATATAACACTCTAATGCACTTTACCTTTCGGCTGTTAAGAAAAATGAACACTGGAAAAAAATTACATTTCTAAATATACCAAATAGGTCACACTATTGATTTGAATTAAACAAAAAGTTAACAAACGGCATTCGACGGCTCTACTCCAAAAGATCCTGATGTGTAAGCAGATAGATGAAGGAATAGGCTACATAACCAGTTCATATTTTGTTGCTTTCCATAGAAACTTGACCATTCTTTTTCATGACATTACTACAGAGTCATGTAATTTGAGAATATAGACATTTAGGGTAAACGGTAGTTTTATTTTTGGTCCAATATAAATTTTTTTATTAATATTTAGAGTTACATTTTTAGCAAGTTTGACTTTGTTTACATATCTCTTGACAGTTGACATTTATGGTATCGATATTTGGTTATCGATTCAAAATATCGAATTGTTACTACAAAAATACAACTACAGCGACATGGACACGCCCACCAGGGCTCACGTTTGCTTCTGTTAACTGTACTCAGAAAATATGAAAGAATCGTCACTGAACACTGAACTAGTAAATAAAATGTAGGTATTCTTCCAAAAGTTTTAAAATATCCTCGTAAATATCGAATATTTATGTCCACTTTCCACTTTACGTTGACTTTTAGAAATAAAAAAAGCACACACAAACACGTAATGGTCTCAAACAAACATATAAATGATATTTTTACGTCGATGAAGCAATTAATAGTTGATTAAAATACAATATAAGCAGACAACTAGAAATAACCTAATGCAATACCGGCCATATTGACATAAGTAAACACAAGAGATATGACATCACACGTATCATCGGTAGCGTACGGAAATCCTCGGGTTGTGGTCGGAAAGTGCATTGAAATTTGATTTTTATTTTATAATTTGGGAGTAATTTCCAATGGAAACTGGTTTATTTCGTATTATTAGTAATTTTTGATATCATATTTACTATTATAAATTAATATCCAAGCAAAATATGAAATATGTGTGTACTCTATTTCCCGATAATATTCTTCATTTGTCAATATTAACTGGCACATAATGGGAAATATTTACTAGAAATATTTGCCAAGCTATAAAAACCGACTAGCTTTCGTGCTTCTTCTAAGTATACAATTATCTTGTACTTAGAAACAATTATTGTAAGATTTGTTTATTTATCGTTATGCTAGCTACTAAAAAAATCTAAAAAAGTAGACAATAAAAAAATGTATTTTACTATCTGACTGTTTTTATATACGAGGGTTATATTTTAAGCCTGTCAGCTTATGTCAAATATCAAAATTAACTTTCATGTTTAGTTAACGCCAAAGTTTCAGCCAGAAAATGGCTGATAATAATTTTTTCACAGTTTTGCGATTTTTATTTAATTTTTATGTAATAAAAAGCAATTAATTTCCTCTATAAATTCTAATTAATCAAACAAACAACAAACTCCTGTTGTATAAATTAGATTAATACTAACTTGTTAATTAATTAACTCCATTAATTCCACAGCCTTTAAAAGATAACCGACAAGTTGAAAAAACTTCTCAGATTTGTCATGTTTTTTTCCACACCTCTGGAAAATATGTTTACAACATTTACAAAACAGGCGATTAAAGAGCTGAAAAAAAAAAACGAAAATCAGATATTGCAAAATTTAATACCTAATGTATAGAATATTTCACAATATTTCGTTGACTTGGGTATTTAGTATTGAAATATTTACAGTAAACTGTAACAGATCCGTAGTATGTAGAATTTAGATACTAGAATATAAATTTTAAAAAATCCAATGAACAAATTAAATTGTTGGAGCATACAGGGTGGTCCACCGTATATGCTTGGACTTATTACATCTAATTGGCAGATGTTATCAACAAATGATTCAAATTAAAGATTTGTAGTTTAATCATGGCCGTATTTTGAAAATGTTTTCTACTATACAGGGTGTCTGCAAAACAGTGGAAGGTATCAATAATGAATAATAAAATCGAGTGACTGTAAATAAAATAAAAAAGTTGGCAGTTAACAAAAAAGAATTTAGTATGTACTTTGAATATACAGGGTGATTCATAAGTAATGGGCCAAATTGTAAATCTACTATCAGAAGGCCAAAATAATAATATATTCATTAACAATAATGGGTCTTAGTCTGCTCCTTATTGAGAAACAGGATGTTAAAGCGAAAAAAAATAAAATGAATTAGATTAAATCAGCTACAAATTTTTTATCGCTCATTATTTTACAACTTACTTATTTAATTTGGATAGCCCTATCACATCTACGAGTTAACTCAAATCCTCTCACACATTCTTGTTTACCCTTACAAAAACTAGTTCATACCCAATTTTCAAGTCATTATGTATCTATTAACAAAAATCTATTTTATTTTTTTCGCCTTAACATCCTGTACCTCGGTAAGGAGCAGACTAAGACCCCTTATTGTTGATGAAAATATTATTAATTTGGCCTTCTGAACGTAGATTTACAATTTGGCCCATTACTTATGAATCACCCTGTACAATTAATTAATTGTCTTCATTAACAGATTATTGTTACTCTGACATATTATTTTACTAGCCAAATATATCATTTATAAAATAATCATACTCCTAGACCAGGGGTTCCCAACCTTTTTTTGTCTACTGCCCACTGCCATAAGCAGCGTTGCCACAGCACTAAAAATCCACGTTCACAAAATATGACGATGGGAATGCTATCAAAAATCATTGAACAATTGACCACAATCCAGGGTACAATTGCGGGATCGGTTTTTGTAACCAAAATTCTTGATATCCATTTTTGAACTTGATTTTTATTTCTTCGTTTGTTGTCAATTCTATAAGTTCTTCTTCCAGCTGAGGTGACATTGCTGTGTTGACATTTGAAAACGGATCCAACACCCAGTCTGGTATTTCCAAGTTTAAAATGTCCTGGTATCGTTCGGTGAAGTCAATGTGGAGGTTTTCCAAATGTTGGCAGTAGACAAACAAGTCGTCGTTACTGCAGGATACTGATAAATTCGGAAAATTGTGAAACTCACGTCTGCCCATATTCTTTTTGTACAGAAACAGTTTGGCTGCGAAAGCAGCAACGACATTTTTTGTTTTAATTAAATTTAGTTCATCGCCTTGCAGTTGGAGGTTCATGTCGTTGAACAATTTATACAGGTCTGTCATGTAAGCTATATCATTCTTTGATGTTATGAGCTTATTGCGCAGTTCTGTATCTTTAGTTTCCAAGAACTCTATCACAGAGTCAAACAGGTTGTAAAATCGAATCAGACAATTGCCTCTTTACAGCCAACGTACTTCAGTATGAAGCAACAAACGGTTGAAATCTTCGTCATTAGTAACACAAAGCTGATGAAATAATCTATCATTCAAAGAGCTGCTACGGATTTTATTGACTGCTTTGATGACATATTGCAGTGATTGAAATAGTCGTTCACTTAAGTTTCTAGTAACCAAATGTTGTCTATGAATAACGCAATATATAGGAAGGACATCTGGAATTTTATTTTTTAAGTACGCTATGAAGCCTTTATGGCGCCCTGTCATAGCCGGAGCGCCATCCGTAGCAACTGATATGATATTTTTCAAAGGAATCTCTTTCTCTTCACAAAACTTTTCCAATGTATTGAATATGGTTTCGCCTTTTGTATCTGTCTCCAAATTTCTGGCAAACAATAGTTCTTCGCGTATTTTCTCATCTTTAATAAACCTCACGTAAGATAGCAACAACGCTTCATTAGTTGGTAAAGTGGACTCATCGAGCTAAATTGAGAATTGACTAGTCCTCAGATGATTGCACAATGATTCTTCAATGTTTTCAGCCATTTCATCAATTCGTCTTTGCACAGAATTATTATTCAAAGGAATTTTTCGGATAATATCTGCGGCCGGTTTATGAAGCACAGTAGTTATTACTTCCTTTATTGCTGGCAAAATTAACTCTTCTCCGATGTTGTGTGGTTTGCCTTTTTGAGCAATTAACAAAGAGATATTGTACGAAGCTCGAAGTCCGTCGTCATCTTGCTTAGCAGCCGCCGAAAATAGTTTTGATACACTTGTCTGAGTATTATGCTTCTTCTCTAGGTCTTGAAAATATGCTACATTCTTGTCTTTCTTATCTGGATGCATTTTATTCAAATGATCTTGCAGTCTTGAAGGCTTCATTGCTTCGTTCGAAAATGTTTTTAGACATAGAAGACACAAAGGCGACGACGAGTTTGTGGGATTTTCCAAAAATCCGAATTTAATATATTCCGCAGAGTATTGCCGTCTATTCTTTTTTACTTCCGACGTTGTTTTGTTTTGAGAAATACGTAAGTGTTGAAATCAAGTACTGCTTATCTATTATGCGCGAAACCGCAAATGAAAATAAAATAAATTTACGTCGTTTATATAGGATTGCATAAGCAGCACGCACCAACAGGAATAAGACAAACGTGCATAAACTCGTTTATCTCATTCGACGCCCAATCGTACTAGACAAGCAAGAACAAGTATTATAGAACCAGCCGATTGATACAGGAATGTACAAATCGGATTATTTAACAAAAACTTGTTAAAATATGATTGCCCGCGGACTATTATATCGAACCGAGTTTGAGCTATATCTTAATTAATATTAGTTGATGTTCACAAGATGTAGTCGAGAGTCGAGAGCTCAGTCGGTGTCTAAGAGTCTTCCTAGCTAGGTAAATGAAATTATAAATCGACCCCAAAGCCCTACACAACGCCCCCTTTTTTTTCTGGGTCTCTTACCGCCCCCCTTTAGGCCTGCAGCGCCCACAAGGGGGCGTTATCGCCCACGTTGGGAAAGACTGTCCTAGACTCTTATCTGTTCACTTTTCGAAGAAACTAGTACGTTAAGATAACGTCATCGTAATAACGACTACCTGCTGTGAGTTTTGGTCTTGAATCAATCACGTAGGCCTAAATCAAAACGAAATACCTTGAAACGAAGTATACTTCGTATAGTCGCGACTGGGACTTGTTTCCATTACTGTGATATATGGACATCAAACGACGAGAAGAAGTTAGGACATTACCGCAACAGCAGGAATTCTTGTCAAGTTATCAAACCAAAAAGAAACACGTCGATGATGGTGTCATATATTATCAAACGCCGTATTCTTATTAAATACCTTTCGCGAGACCGATTTAAGATAAGGTTTTAAGATAAATACAATATTTTTTATAGTACAAGTGAGTCAAGGTCATCTAGGAAGTAATAAGAAGAATTAATAGTACCCCTAGGGTGTCTAAAAAAACCTTTTTCTACTACCGTGTGTAAAGTACGTACTTTTGACACATTTTCGAGTGCGTAAAACTTTATTTTACGCACTAGTGCGTAAAGAGTTTTACTTTACGCACTAGTGCGTGAAGAAAAAATTCCAATATGTATGTAGTTATAGATATCTAGTCTTATAAAAATATAGGTATAATAAACGGATATTAAATCCAAGTTTTTTTCATAAATTGGAGATAGAAACCTATAGAATTCGGTAAAGTGACCTAATAATTATTGAGTACTGGAAATAATACGGTAAATAGGCATAAGTTGGCGGTGAGTGACTGACATTTCTTTGTGAATTGAATCTGACATTTAAAATTTAAATTGAGATCTTCCGACTATACCTAGGGTAAGCAATTGTATTTTATATTTAAGAATTGAATATTTTTAGAAAACTATGATGTTATTTTAGATTATTATAAAAATAAAGATGGATTCCTCTGACGATCTCTCAAATTACTTGGCAAATACACCACCAAATATATTAGATGTGGCACAGAATGCTGCGAATGATTTACTGCCCCAAAAATCCATTAGTATTTACGAAAAAAATATATCTTATTAGAAATTAATAATAGCGTTAAATATTCTTCTAAAGAAAAATTTGACTTACTTTACGCACTAGTGCGTAAAGTATGTTTCTTTACACACTAGTGCGTAAAGAAAATTACTATTAAACTTTTGTATTTTAATTAAATATTCGCTAGTAGAAAAAATATTGTATGCAATTCGTGTGTAAAGACCTTTTTTTCGACTCATGTGATTGTCGCATTCGCCTGCGGCTCATGCGACAATATTCACATTCGTCAAAAAAAAGGCTACTTTACACACTAGTTACATAAATAACTATTTTCCCACTACTAGTTGTGAAGTTGACAATTATTGCTTCTTCTAGCCAAGTGAGAAGCTGAATTTCTCTATTAGTGGTTAATAATTTTCTATTATTAATTATTAATACTAGACAAGTTCAAATATTTTGAAAATTCAGGGATAGTAGTTCAACAAAAACTTGTTTGTAACATATCTATTGACTTGTTTTGACTTTAATTCCCGCTCAACGTCTTATTAGACACTTCCACGTCTCCTGCCGTGAGCATGGAGGTCTCTTAAGGTCCCTAAAGTACACAGGTTGTCTACTAACTTTTAGCCAATTAGAAGCTCGATTAAAATGCGCGGGAATACGTCATCGTGCCTGCCCAATTCAAACTGCTGAGTGTGTTTGTTATTACTATAACATTTCTCTATTAGGGGTTAATAATTTTCTATTATATACCTAGGTCAATGATTGTACAAATTCGAATATTTTGAGAATCCAGGAATAGTAGTTCATTAAAAACTTGTGCAACACAATTTTGTATACCCAGGATATTGACTTTAACATATTCGCTGCTTGAAATTACCAATCAAGATAAAATAATTTGAATAAAAATGCCATTAGTTTAAAATTCGCGCTCAACCAAAAATAACTGATGACATAACGAGTACGTTCATAATATATCGAAAACTGACAGTGTACTTGTCAGTCAGACGACGGACTAAACGCTTCCCGTGGTGCGTTTGTGAATTATTTTTAATTTTTGTTTTAAAATTGGCTAGCAGTGGAAAAAAGATAACTGACACTACCAACACCACTGAGTAATCGATAACAGTCAATAGTCAAAATAAAAGGGAAGAGCACACTCTCGCACTTGCAAATAGCAAGTCAGGTGGTTGCATGGCAAAGGACTGATCGATAAATCTTCACCAATTGAGTTCGTGTTTGGCAATATCAGCCGCATTTCTTTCATAGCTTTAGAAGAGCTTGTCAAACTATAACGCTATAGGTCTGTTCCAACCGCAGTCAGAAACTGTCAGAAACGATCAGAGAATAGTCGACCATCGCAATCAGTGATAGGAATTACGCGAACGTAAACTCGTTGTTTGCCGTGACCAGTTATTCTCTGATCGTTTCTTACAGTTTCTGACTGCGGTTGGAACAGACCTTATATAAGCTCAAAGAGCGATACATCCCTGGCAGCGTTGCCACAGGTGGCCCGATATGGCCAGCTCTGGCCCTTTTTAAAAAGGTGTGGCCCCCTTGGCACCGATTTTCGAAATCTGGCCCGTTTTTCCCGCTTGTCCACTGTGAACTGTGTCATAGAGAAATTGTAAGTTTTTGTCTCTGGTTTGGTCAATGTTTGGTGACTTTAGTGTTGTTCCCAAATAAGGAAGATACAAAATTATCAGTTCCGAAACTAAAATAGAGTAGTTTAACACGAAAAAAAAACGAGTTGAGAGTTGGCCCGAATTCCGAGAATCTGCCCCCTTTACGTGAAATCTGGCCCGGAATTTTAAGAGCCTGTGGCAACACTGATCCCGAGGAGAACCTTCCATCCACCCCCCCTCTCATCAGATGGGTCCTCATCGTCGTGGTTTAAATATCTTGTAGATATCCCAACCAAGTTCGACTTTGAAATGTAATCCAATATCCGTCGGGGCCTATTGCCCGGGAAGTAGTTGTTGCTCCTTAGCTGAACGATCACTGTCTGAAAAATATTTTTCAAAAATTAATTACTATTCGTAATATCTATAAAATAATTCGCGTCTCTGCAGATAGAAATCATTAAAGTAGTTACAATTACATGTATTCAAAGATAAATTTTATATTCAATAAAGCACACAATTATTCGTCTCGCGTTTACACTCAATTTTTTACGAATCATCCTCGGCATTATTGACCAACTACCATTAACACCGATGAGCCTTCTAAGGTGTAACGACCTTAATGCTTACCGATTTTTTCATTCTCTCTCTCTTGAATAATTGTTTCTTTAATTAATCAAAAAGGCATTAGTTTTGAAAAGTCCAATGGAACAGTTATCGAAACTGCTAGAGAATTGTATTTTTTTAAAAAGGCGTTAGGTACCTACATAGTCTCTTTGTCTTTTTTCGATTTGAATGAATTCTAATAGGATTTGATTCCGTAATGATTTAATGATGTTTTTTTTATTCAATGAAAGATTGTTATTAGATGGTAGATCTTTTATGGCCAACAACAGACAATTTCTTCTGATGAAGTAGTGACACAGAGCACGTTTACTATTCATTTTATAGTATATTAAGTATTAAGAACGGTAAGGGTTGTTTACCGGTCGACAGCAATATCCAATTTTGCTGGAGACCGGTATCTGTTTGTATCTGTAGAGTAGGGAGGGTGAGTGTGTAGGCTTAGGCTTAAGCTTAGGCCACATGTGACCCATTGTACATCCTCCCGAGAAGTTGTCCTCCTAGGTCCATCCTGTCCTTTCCAGGAAGTTGGATATGTCACTAGGAGACATCTCCTTTATATCGGCAGGTGTAGGCATAGACTCACCGAACACACACTCTCTTATTGACGATAACTCCGGACACTCGCATAAAACATGCCTGACAGTTTCATCTTCCTGTTCACACATCCTGCATAGAGGTGTGTCCACTAGCCCCATAGTATGGAGGTGTTTACTCAGTTGACAGTTACCAGTCAGAAATTCTACTGTTAAACGTAGGTTTATCCTGGTCATCGCCAAATATTTCTTCGGCGCCAGCTTCCCAGGGTCGCCCAGGGTGATCCTGGCAAGATTGCATCCTTTGATTCCATCCCATCTCTTAAGGGATTGAGCATGGGTGTAACGTTTGGCTAGTTCCGCAATTGTCGAAGTCGTTAGGCCGTAGGTGTCACTGGGTCCTGGAATGTTTAGTCCAGCGGCTTCCCTGGCTAAAGAATCAGCAATGCGATTTCCTGCACTCCTGTCGTGCCCTTCAACCCACCTCAGGATAATATTGTTATCTGCCGAGGAGTCAGCTAAATCTTGGTGGCACTCTAGTACTAAAGTCGATATAAAACGTTGTTTGTTTGAGGCTAATAGGGCTTGTCTACTATCAGTGCAGATTATTATGTTTTTGCCAGAAATTCCTCTTCTGGTTAGTTCTTTTGTGGCAATTGAGATACCAGCCAGTTCTGTTTGAACCACGCTGGTATTGTTTTCCATTCTCCACTTTATCTTTAGGTTTAGTGCTTTCGAGTAAACTCCACATCCTGAGCCTTCTTTCATTTTTGAACCATCTGTATATATGCGTATTGCATTTGCAGCATCTGGCTCTGTGTTCTGGAGACCGGTAATACCCTTATAGTTCAAGATCCCAGGGCCACCAGACGTCACGTATTTTCTGACGAAGGAAATGTGGACGATTGAGTAGTGTTAGTATGTACTAAGAACACATGCCTACCTGCTAGCTTGCTTAGACGGATTATTTTTTTCACTTGTCAAAATCTGACATTTTGGTGGCTTTAACCAATAGCAATACAATATTTTAGCCAATCATTCGGTATTATACTGATAATTCTGCTTCCTCATCGATAAAACCTTGTTTACATCGAAACGTCAAAACTTTACTTTGAATTTGTCATTATTGACAACTGAAAGTGCTTCGAAGTTTATTGAAAAATGAACACAAACCGATTGAGTGCCATCACCCAAGAGAATATTAAACACTGAGGTAATACAAAATTTTAAATTTAGGAAAAAAATAATCTTCCCAAATACAACTCGCTCTTCAAATTTTATCACATAATTTTTTATTTTCATCACTCAAACTTGTTTATTTGAGGCAAAAAAATTCAAACAAACCGAATCTAGATAAAATCCCTCGTCCTAACGGACTCGTGATTTTATCAATCGGTTTGTTTTCATATTCTTGCCAAATAAACAAGTTTTCGTGAAAAAGAAAAAATTATCGATAAAATTTGAAGCACTCGTGGTATTACCTTTGATAATTTTCAGGTATCAGGTAATCAAGGTACATAAAAACATTACTTACCTCACGTAAATTCTCCGAGCTGAATTTTACATATATTTTAGGTAATATCCTTAAAAATAAGTTGCTAATACTCCCAGACACTTTCCGTCGGCCATATTGCTTTGCAGACGCTTCAAAGCTCCCAAAATAATTTATTACTTAACTTCACGTAAATTCTGATGCTCCATTTTTATATATGTCCATCAGACAACTATTTTAAAATCTTTTACAAAAAGACAGACCGATCCAAGGGGCCAATCATCCCCTAAATTCAATTTTAATGCCTCTGCGGGTAGGAGCGCGAGGGCATTATCCATGCACATGAGACTAAGTGAGACATGTATTCGGATATATTGACCTCTCACTCTCACAGTTTACTCATATCATTTAATTATTAATTTAAAAAAAATCAGCTAAAAATTAAAAAATCAGGTAAACAATTTAAAATTAACTTACACAAAAATGCTCATTTGACTACAATAATTCTAGAATTTTATCCTGCAAGCTGTTCTGATAATTTCGAATAAACTTCAATTTTATTTTTAAAGAAATGTCAAAAGTCGATAGTGCTAACAATTTTTTTCAATTAATTATCAAATTTATTGGGAATTAATCATAAAGAATACAAAGTAGAAAAATATTAATCTCTCAACATTGTTGAGTAGTGCCTTTAATCTTCATTATCATCGTCATTGAAATTAGACAATTCATCATCCAGCCAACCTTGATATTGAATATCCAAATCGTCATTGTCATCACCAGCTCAGATGAGAGTGTCCCACAAAGTGGGGGTCACTTTACCCGCGATCTCAATCTGTCATCTGTCTCACTCAGTCTCATGCGCGTGGATAATGCCCTCGCGCTCCTACCCACAGAGGCATTAAAATTGAATTTAGGGGATAATTGGCCCCTTGGATCGATCTGTCTTTTTGTAAAAGGTTTTAAAATAGTTGTTTGATGGACATATATAAAAATGAAGCATCAGAATTTACATGAAGTTAAGTAATTAATTATTTTGGGAGCTTTAAAGCGTCTGCAAAGCAATACGGTGGACGGAAAGTGTCTGGGAGTATTAGCGACTTATTTTTAAGGATATTGCCTGAAATATATGTAAAATTCAGCTCGGAGAATTTACGTGAGGTAAGTAATGTTTTTATGTACCTTGATTACCTGATACCTGAAAATTGGCCGTCTAAACAAGCTAGCACTAAACACTACTCAATCGTCCACATTTCCTTCGTCAGAAAATACGTGACGTCTGGTGGCCCTGGGATCTTACTCTATTAACGTTCGAGATGCTTATACCATTTTTTGCGCGATCGTATTGAAATATTCGAATTTCGAATAAAATAATAATAAATTTCTTCGAAATGAACGAAATGTCAAAAGTGACATTTATACTTCTCGATCAGTTTAAAATATAATTTGCATTTTGGTGAAATTGTTTTTATTTATTATTATTATTATTATTGTTATTTATTACTTTTTATATTGTTCTGTTCGATTCTGTTCATTAAAAAATATCAATCTTCTTATTTTTTTGTTTCTCTTGTGTAATTAATGAAGTAATATATTATTTAGGACCACTTAAGTGTATGTGGGGCTAAGACGTACTTTACTTACCGACGTCTGAACGGTAAGTAAATCACTTACCGACGTGTTAAACTTAGGAACCAGTAAACACAACCTACCAACCTGACAACCGATGCTGTAAATAAACAAAGAAGATCGATCACACAAAAAAATAATTTACAGGCTGCGCAGATAAATGACCGTCAAATCCTTATTTATACTATAAGGAATATAAGTCAGAGTATGGGCGCAAGGGTACTGCCACCTAGAGAGCCCCATAACTTCTAAAATTGCTGATTTAATGAGAACTGTAATGCCGTCAAAGTCAAATGTGTTAAGTATAGTTACTGACGGGACTCTCAAGGTGCCACCCGTACAAATATTTCACTGTAGGGGGCGCCATGGGTCAGTTTCATATCTATAAGTGAGTTCGTGTTCCTTAACTAGCCAGTTTCCGACTTCCCCTCTTATGTAATCCTTCCACCAAACGGTTCCGGACCTGTGAAGGCTGCTTTAGAACCTTCTCTAGCTAGCTGGTCTTCCGTTTCATTCCCTGCAATGCCGGCACCCATATTAGAGACGCTGTCTCTTGCCAGGGATTCTTTACAATTTTTTACCAGCTTAGACCTAGTTATTGGATTGCTGATCGTTTTAAGCAGAGCCTGGCAGTCAGTCTTCTGATGTTTTCATCAATGCAGGCTACAGCGTTAATCGTCTCTGCTTGAAACATAGTTGTGTTGAATGAATTGCATCAATTAAAACGGAAAGAACTTGAAATTTGAGTAAAAATACCGGGACAACTATATTCAATATTAAAAAATTCCTCACTGGAATAAATTAATAACGCAATTTTCATTAAAAAATGTATATCTCGCATCTTGATCGATCGTTGACCTACTTGATTATATAAAAAAAAAGTTTTCCTAATAAACGTTAACTTGAAACGGTATATTTAAGGCATTTAAATTTATGAATTATAAGTTATTTCATCGAAATTTCCAAAAGTTCGAGCCGATTAATGAATTCTAATATAAATCTTATAACAGCAATAAATATTGATAATAATTCATATTTATTTACTTCAAGTTTGAATTATTGAAAAAGTTCAACATGGTTTCTTGTGATATTTATAACGAATATTTTAACTAAATTACATTTTATCGCTTCTTTAGCTCGTGGACGAAAATCTTACATTTTTTGAATTTAATTTTAATACTTTATTGATGTTCCTAAGGCCAACCATTTTTGTGGCTATACTGAATAATTATACCGGAATCGGCTGATACCATGCGAAAGACGTAATAAGAAAAAACGAGCGTCTGTGTATCCCCTTCAAATATCTCTACAGTACGACCATGTTTACACCAATTTTCAGCCTGTTAATGGAGAATTTTCTCCACATAGAAATTCTGGTGGTCACAAGTATTGTCCCATTCATGTTAAATTATAAGTGAAAATAAACCTCATCAATGTTTTAATAATGTACCGCGTACGCCATTATATAATTGATTTATGTTATTGTTGTGAGAAATTGTAAAGGAAAATGTGATGCAAATTTTTAACTCGACATTAATTCAGTTTTACGGTAGGCCTTATATAGAATCGTTTAACAATTAAAAGCAATTTTAGATTTTTTTTTTCATCAGAAATGAAACGTATAGAGACGATTTTTGATACGATACGTGTAGTTGGCAATTTACTATGTTAAAATACACATATATTCGAAAGTTTTTCATCACCTTCTTCGGATGCGAAGGAATTTTTTTGCGCTGACAATTTTTTGTTGGCTTGTTTATCAATGTTTACCATTTCAATATGTTCCATATTTTTTGCCATATACAGATGTTTACAGTTTTTTTTGTAAGATAACATTTTTAGTACTATCATTTTAACATTCAAGGGATTTGATTTTTACGATTTTAAGTGCAAACATGAATCGTCTAGTCATAAGTGAGATTGACCGTGCAAGAATAGTGGCTTTGGTTGAAGAAGGTCATTCCCAAAGGTTCGTGGAAAACAGAGTTGGCGTTTGGCAAAGAGATGTGCCTCGTGTATGGAGCCGGTATCTCCAGACCAATTCTCTTCGTGATAGACCTAGAAGCGGTAGAAGGCGTGTTACTAATCAGCGGCAGAACCGCTATATTCACTTAACTATACGAAGAAACCCGACCATGGCAATACCAGCACTCCAAACAGATATGAGACATGCGTTGGGAGTTCAAGTATCGATCTCGACATTACGAAGACGAATACTTGCGACAGGTTTGAGGTGTCGCCGACCAATAAGAGTGCCCAGACTACAACCTGAGCACAGAGTTCGCCGACTACAGTGGGCTCAAGAACACGCGGCCTTGCCTGAAGAATTTTGGAATTCGGTGTTTTTTTCCGACGAGACAAGGAATTGTTTGGTACAAGATAGCCATCGAATACGTGGCGGGATCCAACGAGAGTTGCTCAGCTTGCCCATGCTCGCCCCGTGCCGCCCTTTAGAGGAGGAAGTGATATGTTTTGGGCTGGTATCATGTTAAATGATCGCACAGAATTAATTCATGTGGAGGAAACGATGACTGGTGATAAGTATCTCAGAGAGATTCTACATCCTCACGTGAGACTATGGCGCGCAGCTGTTGGCAATTCCTTCGTTTTTTATGGAGGATAACGCCCGACCTCATTGGACCAGAGCTGTAAATGAGTATTTTGAAACTGAAGGGATCAATCGTTTGAACTGGCCTGACCTATCTCCTGATATGAATCCCATAGAACCTGCTTGGGACATGCTTGCCAGGGCAGTGGCAGCACGCAGAAATCCACCCAGGAGTGTACAAGAGCTTGTTCATGCGGCCCAAGAAGAATGGCGAAATATTCCTCAACAGAATATCAATAATTTGGTAAACAGCATGGGCAGGCGACTTCAAGCTTGCATAAATTCTAGAGGTTGAGATACTCTTTATTAAAAGTTCTCATGCAGGTTCTCACTTAACCTTTTCTTTAAAAAGAATCAATTTGTATTTAATTTATTTAATTTCTAAGAATACTTTTTATGTTTAAAGCAAGTTTATTATTGGATAATAAAAATATACACTTTTTTTTTATTGAAACTAATTATTTGATTGATCTCTGATCCATTTATAATGAACACATTTTTTTTTCGGAGATTTAGGGTGATGCAAAACTTTTGAATCTATGTGTAGTATATTATACACCAAGGTGGTGAAGACCATTATTATTGACCGAACACCAAGGTGCTAGGTTTGTAAATGTCTTCAGCACCATAGTGTATATAGAATATAGCTAAATTTAAGACAAAAATTGAAAATAATTCACAAACGCACCACGAGAATCGTCTACTCCGTCGTCTGACTGACAAGTACACTGTCAGTTTTCGCAGTGGCGGCTCGTGAACTTTTCAAGAGAGAAGGCTGGACATAAAAATATTCAGCCAGTAAATTCAAACTTCGAGCAGCGACCGTGCCAGCTCCTTCAGTGCCAAAATTAATTGCAAAGACCAACCTGAAGGCACAGATTATGAAGAGAACAGATACGAAAGCTTGACATAGAACAGTAAAAAGGGAGAGATGGGTTATCTGAAAGTTTTATTGGAAAACTCTTTCGAAAAATATTTGAATAAGCTTTTATTCGTCTAGGCGAAAAACCACAATTCATGTAAATCGGATAATCGATGACCTTCAATATAGCATCTAAAATTTCATAAAAAAATTGTTTATAATGTAGTTTCTTGTCTACCAAATTACATAATATGATAAAAGTCTGATCAGTTGAAAAATGTTCAAATAAAATATTAAAATGCAATTCTGTATTACCGAAACTTGAAACTTTATCAATGAGATGCTTCAAACGCTCTCTTTAATAAATTATATCAGTGAATGTATGTTGTAATATTTAAAAAATATCATCTGTTTGTTCAAATATTA
This sequence comes from Galerucella tenella, assembly GCA_910591685.1. Classification (NCBI taxonomy): domain Eukaryota; kingdom Metazoa; phylum Arthropoda; class Insecta; order Coleoptera; family Chrysomelidae; genus Galerucella; species Galerucella tenella. Next base: position 19,952 of record CAJUYH010001964.1, on the reverse strand, counting down.
ATTTAAACGTATTAAGAAAAAACAAAACCTAATTATTCCCGCTAATCATCTAAAACAAAACAACCTCGCACGAACCCACGCTCGTATTCTGTATTCCGTAGTTCGTATTGGTTCGTATATCATCTAGGCTAGCCTCCGGAGAGTGTTGCCATTTGCGCTTTTTTCACGGTATTAGCAATAGGACTGGTAGAAAAAACGGCAACTGTGTTGAGCAGCACGTGTTTCGAGAGAGAAGTTTTATGGAATCTAGCCTCAGTGCACTGTTGTCAGATTCTAAAATAAGTAGTGAAAACGGGGAATTAATTGTGAAATTAAAATATTTTAGATAAACGGGAAATAAAATGAAGATAATCAACAAAATATTTCTGGTACTATTTGCTGTATAAAAAGTTGAGGAGGCTGAGCCTACTTCGAGGAGCCGCCACTGAGTTTTCGATATATTATGAACGTACTCGTTATGTCATTAGTCATTTTTGGTAGAGCGCTAATTTTAAACTGGCATTTTGATTCAAATAATTTTATCTTGATAGGTAATTTCAAACAGCAAATATGTTAAAGGGTATACAAAATTATATTGCAAAAATATGTTTGATTTGATAAAGTAGGCGTACATTTGTATTTGCCTTTTGTAAATTTTTATAAATATTAAGATCTTGGTCTAAAATTATGCCCATAACTTCTTTCCCTATTTTGATATGCTACTTGTCAATTTTTGACATACCCACTCGAATTCAACAATTTAGAGCAGAGGTTCCCATACTTTTTTTTCTGATAGATCACATTAAACATTTTGCTGGATCTGGTGGACCCCCTGCAGTTATTACATTCACTAACTTACTTCCAAAACTCGAAAAAAGTATATGTCTATGTAAATCTGTGTTGTGGCTATTTTTCAATCAACTATGAGTTAAAAGTTTTCGAAAAAAAGGTGAGAATTTATATTGCTTTGATTATATCCTGTGAGTATTGTCATTTAAGCTAAGTTTCAAGGCCAGTCTAAAAAGCGTCTTCATCCAACAGTTGGATTCCTACTTTACTTTTTTGTATTCTAAGATTGAATCACAGTACAAGAAACCAATAAGCTCCCACTTCGGAGTGGTAAAAAGTAAAAATAAATATTTTCTTGTTTTGTAGCTATTTATTCAAACACAAAAATTACTACACACTTTTAATTATGTTGTTATAACAGTCTTAGTAGAATCAAAATTTAACATCAAAAATAATAATCAGTATTAGTTTTGATGTTAACTTTTATCTCAGATTACCATTGTAATCTGAGATAAAAGTTATAATTTCAATGGGAGGGATGTATTTGGTGAATTGACAGCAAATTATCAATATTTGGCTTGAGTTTAGTTAAGTATAACCGTAAATCTCCTCGCTCTGTAATATTTAATCTGCTCCGTTTTTTGTCAACAAGTTTGTTACGGCACTAAAACTGCGTTCGACAAGATATGACGAAGGAAACGCTATGAGAAATTTTTGCACAATTCCCCACAGTCCTGGATATTTTTCAGGTATTTGTGCCTGCAGCCAAAATGATTGATACCCTCTTTTGAATGCTACTTTGAGCTCCTCATTAGTGCTAAGCTCGAGTAGCTCTTCTTGCAGTACCACATTTTCCACTTCAGTTTCATCATATGGATTTATTATCCATGGTGGTATATCCATCGACAGAATGTCTTCAAATCTGATTTTAAAATCATCATACAGGGCAATCAAATGTTGAACATACGTCTGAATATCTTCGTCGAGGCATTCTACCTGCGATAAATTTGGAAACTGGGAAAATTCACGTCGACCAATATTTTGCTTCATAAGTTTCAGTTTACCAAGAAAAGCTGAAATTTCACTATTTGTTTTTATCAAATTGAGGCTGTCCCCTTGTAACTGTAGGTTGAGGTAATTGAATTTTTTGAACAAATCTGTCAAATACGCAATGTCTGCTTTGAAATTCATGAGGTTTTCTTTTAAAACAGGATCTTTAGTGTTCAGAAACTCTAAAACAGAGTCGAAAAGCAAATAGAATCTTGATAGACATGCACCTTTCGACAACCAGCGTACTTCGGTATGTAGCAGCAATCGTTGGAAGTCCTCATCATTTTCTTCGCACAATTGTGCAAATAAGCGCGTATTTAATGCATTGCTTCTTATTTTGTTAACTGCATTAATCACAAATTGAAGCGCTTGGTGCAATCTATCACTCAATTTTTTCGCTACTAGATGTTGTCGGTGGATGACACAGTGAATTGCAATTACCTCTGGTATAATCCTTTTAAGATGACTTACCCACGATATCGCCCGACCATGGCAGGAGCTCCATCTGTTGCCACCGAAATAATGTTTGTGAATGCAATTGATTTTTCCGTAAAAAAATCATTCAGAACATTAAAAATTGATTCACCTTTAGTGTCAGTCTTCAAAGTTTTCGCGAATAGTATCTCTTCAAACATTTGTTCGCCTTTGATAAATCGAACATATGCCAATAATAATGCTTCATTGCCAGGTAAAGTTGACTCGTCCAGTTGAATAGAAAAATGAGTTGTTTGCAGATAATTACACAAGAAACTTTCAACATCAGAGCTCATTTCATCAATACGTCTTTGTACAGTGTTGTTACTCAAAGGAATTCTTTTAAGTATGTCAAATGAAGATTTGTGCAGGACAGTTTTTAAGACCTATTCAACAGCAGGCAAAATTAACTCCTCTCCAATGGTATGCGGTTTCCCAGATTTTGACACGCTCTTTCTGAATATGGAATATGCAAGTTCTTACAAAAACAATTGCTGAGCTTCTTATAATATTGTCTCCCTATATTCATAGGAGAAGTCAAGTCGGGTCACCTAATACATTTTTATAGACCCCCGTTAACGAGTTGTGGACCCCCATTTTTTTCCACGCAAGCGTATACACCTGTCGGGCTCCCGTGGACCACTGGGGGTCCACCTGGACCACTTTGGGAATCAATGATTTAGAGGATACCTTGCCTTACCTTGCCGTAGACTCCAGCCTGTATGGAAAATATAAAGGACAACAAGTTGACCAAAAAATCTCCGTATTAATTCAACATAATAAAATTATCAATCAAACTTTCACAAAAAGTATTATAAACCGTTCGGTATATTATCGATGAATTCTGGTACTTTCTAAATTAACAAGTCTATAATTTGTTGATAAAGAACGACCAATGAGAAAGTAGATCGTCGCGAAGAGAATTCTTCATTGGCTTAGAGAAAAAATTGTGTTTAATTATACCACACCTTCCTAATAGTCATAATTTACTTTATACTCTGTATACATATATTATGATTGAGAATATGACGGAATAACGATAACGAGCAATTATTTGAAAAACAACACATATTTGTATATCTTATAGTATGGAAGCTTATTTACCAAATAGTGCAATAGTCCATTATTGTTTTTTAATCTAATTAAAATAAGAGGACATATTGTATAGATATGTATTAATAGTTTTAATTTATGCTTTATTTATCATAGATAATGTTAACAATAAAAAAAATACATATTTAATAAACTAGATGATCAAAAAATGTTCAATACATGTACAATAAGTAATATAAATAAAATAGTATCAACAAATAATAGATATTCACGTAATTAGTTATGAAAAGAGCGATATTGTTCAATAAGCGTAATATTTGCCAAAACGCGTGTTGAACAATGTCGCTCTCTTCATAACGTGTTTACGTACAACGTTTTATCTAATTCCGCGCTTTCATAATATTCAATAAAATCTTCAATTACAATTATAATATTGAAGTGGAATCAAATGGTGTTAGAAGTATTGTTACTATGATGTTTTCACCCAGAAAATTGACTTACTTTAAATAACTGTGTTCTGAATAATGTTTTCAATGTTTATAAATCTCAAACCACTATTGAATTAAAATAATGGGTTAATTGTACAGTTTGAATAATGAAATAATTGTCAGTTTTGACAGTACCTACCTAATTAATAAATTATTCTTCGAAACTCTTGTGGTATCTCTATGTTGAAACATATACAGTTACGTAAAGTTTTTACATAACTACTTTTCATAACTGATATATGAAGGTTATGAAAAATGTGACGTTACCTAACGTCAAGAAGTGACGTAAAGTGTCACATTTGATAGCGGAATTAGATAAACAAACAAACTGTACCAAAAATAAACAGGAATATGTTCAAAGTAACCATAAAATAAAATAAAATATAATACGAGTAAATATATAAAATAGAACATGCACAAAATAAAATAGGATAAGATTGATCTTTTTACAAAAATGTGTCAATAAAAAAATTTGTAGATAATTGAACTATCAAATGTTATAAATTAGGAAGTTTCTTGTCAATTATTTTATAAAAAAAATTGAAGAATAAAGCCTTATTCAAATGATAATTTTGGTCTTAAGTTAAAATAAAAAATTTGATTTGGAAAAAAAGGTCATCTGAAAAAAATAATTGCGAGGAGCGTTGCGAACATGAATAAGGAGAGTATTTTTGGAAATTCTGTAAATAAAAGTAATTTTTTTGATATACAGAAAAATGACTAAATATACTGTCCAAAAATATCCTGTCAAAAATATCCTGCCAAAAATATCCTGCCAAAAAAACCCCGTCCAAAAATATCCGCGACCTTCAAAAACCCCTCCCATAATCTCCCCAGTCAATAAAACCCTGTTCAAGAATATTCCCTTCCCCTTCTCGAAAAAAGTATCAAATTATTTAATATTGATGTCTATCTATATAAATACATATTTATGCCCTTCCCCTTCTCGAAAAAATATAAAATAATTTGCATTCCACAAGTTTTTCGAGAAGAGAATAATTTTTTTGTTTTTTTTGCCTTCCCCCAACCCGAAATAAAATGGGGGACTGTGGGAATATATTTATGTAGAACATTGATATCAATATTTTGCTTTTTATTTTAAAGTTTCCAAATATTATTTATAATTATTAAATTCAATTCAAGGATATTTTTGGAAAAGGTTTTTTTAAGCTAGAGGTAATATTGGAGGGGTTATTTTTGGTAGGGGATATTACGGTATGGGTTTTTTTGGCAGGATATTTAGTCCTAAATCCAAATATATGAATTATAGAAATAAAAATTGAAAATGGAATTATAAATGGGAATGAAAAATAGCTTAGATAGATCAAAATATTAGAAGATATTCACTAAATTTTTGACAATTTTTATTTAAAAAGAAATATTTTAACTATAGAAGCACAATCTGTGGCCTGGGAACCAAAATAATATCCAATAAAATTAAAATCAATACAATGTAGTTTGCGTTTGGTATGAGTGTTTTGGGACACCTCTTATATATACGTTTTGACATTTGAAACACTTGAATTTAAAGAAACCCAACAACCAAATTATGTGGACTGTTGGTTAGCAAAAAATAAGAAAAAATATTTAATTCTTTTTTTTTATTATACATATAATGCGCATCAATTCCTAGGATTATTAGCGCTCAACAAAAATTTACAACAGATTAACATTAGTTACAGAAGTAAGTGAAACATGGTATTAACCTAAATCAAATTACATTATTTCTGAATTTACTGTAATATTAAACTATAAAAGTAGATCGTCAAATTCCATTAGCTGAGGCACATCGCAGTTTTCACCAAGTGCATCTTCTATTTGATCGGGGATGTTATGAATTTGCCTCTGTAGCCGGAAATTTTCACATTCCAATAGTACGTGACTGCCGGGGAATGGGACATAAGATAGTCATGGGAGAATCTTGTATGTCCAATTCCGAGGCGCGATAAGATCGTTTGCTCTTTTCTTTTCATCGGGAATGATCTCCAGGGGCTCACGTATTTCTTTATTTTGCGGAGCTTAGAGTTTGATTCAGTCCAACGGTCTTGCCAGTATTTATAGACTGAATGTTTCACAAAGTTTTTCGCATCCAAAACAGAAACCTTTGAGACTGTGAGAGAATTGAGATCCTGGATTGATTCCCTTGCTTCTGTGTCTGCCTGTTCGTTCCCAGGAATTCCAACGTAAGAAGGTACCCACATGAATTTAACAGATGTTTGGACCTTTTGTAGCTGGAAAAGTTCGTTTTTAACTATTTGTACCAAGGAGTTTCAGGGATAAATGTGCTGGATACTATCGATGGAGCTTAGAGAGTTAGTAATTATTAAAAACTGCTGGGAATCCACATTACTCGCAAAAAGCAACGCTTGGTAAATTGCATATAATTCACCAGTGAAGACGCTCGCAATTGGAGGTGATTTGATTTTGATAGACTCGGTAGGTGCAATAACGGATGCGCCTACTCCATTTTCTATATTGGAAGCGTCTGTATACAGTGGGGTATATTGGAATAGTTGGGAGATTTTTTCATAGAATGCGTTTTTTATTACTCTTGCATATGTTTATTTTTTGTCGAGTTTCAGTAGAGACGTGTCATTTAATTCTCAATTTTATAATTTTTTAATTTTTTTTCCACAACATTTTTGATATTCAATTTAAATCGACCTAAATACATTTTTTTTTTAAATAAAAATTATGAATATATGAAAATTCCATATTTTAATTATTAAAAAACGCCATATGCAAAACATGATTAGCGAAATACGTATACATATAGTATTGACGTCGTCCGAGTCGAAACGCGATTCGCTGGTACATAAAAACATGTTATCAGTTACAATTTCTACTATAAAAATAATTCAGATCAACGCTGGCGCTGAACAACTGGCATACGATGGGTGCTTCTTCTGTTAAATCTAATTAAAACTGATCTATATCCTTATCGATAGATAATGTACTTTATTATGCAACTTCTATCAATTAAAACAATAAGGAAATAGAAATTTATTTTAATATTCTTGAACACTGAAAGTCCTTCTTTATCGTGGTCCATGTTTTTTAAAATTTTCATGATTTAAATTTTTTTTTCACCTGAAATTTGAAACGCCCTATAGCATACCTCAACTATAATAGAAGGTGTCAACTGGTGTCCAAATTTAACACCATGTTTTATGATATAATATACAGGGTGCCCACGACGATTTAAAAATATCTGTATATGGCAAAATACTTATAGTACAATCATGAAAATTTTTACGTTTGGGCTTTCGGGTACGACCTTTTTAACTAAACTATGTTCAAAGATGGCAGACTTCCGGTTCTACCGGAAGTCGACTGTAACTTTGTTATTTTAAATGGAACACCCTGTATATTAATACATTTTTAAAATCTACGTAAAATTTTAGTATAGTTTTGTCTGAAAACTTTTCTCGAAAAATGCATACTTTTTGAGTTATTGATTTTTTTGTGAAAAATTTGACCGTTGCAGACCCTTGTAAATTATTTTTTTACGCGGATACCCTCGAAGATATGAAAATGGTTTCTGTAAGGTTGCTTTTAGCAAGGTCAGACGTATTTGAATCTATGTTGAAAAATTTTTCATTTTATACAGGGTGTGTATAGTGTTCAAAGTTTAGCTTCATAAATATCAAATTTCTTTATTTTTCTAAATAGAAACACCCGATTTTTTTCCATTTTAATGCATTCAGGGGTAAAAAATAAGGCAAATTCATGTGTACTTTCCTATACCTAAACCTTACCGTTATCCAGATATTGAATGTTTTCTGTAAATTTTGAGAAATGCAGGTGTGGTCTAAATTTTATTTTGGCCCGTTGATACGAGCAATAAGAAATGAAAAAGAATATGTAAATTTGCTTTTAATACATGGTGAATATGGCAAAGTTGTTACAAGAACATATTATTGCTTTATTTGCAGTAAGATATCGCGCATCTCTAAAAATGTACAGAAAACATCTAATATCTAGATAACGGTAAGGTTTAGGTGTAGGAAAGTATACATGAATTTGCCTTATTTTTCCCCCCTGAATGCATTAAAATAGAAAAAACCGGGTGGTTTTATTTGAAAAAATAAAGAAATTTGATATTTATGAAATTAAACTTTGAACACTTTCTATACCCACCCTGTATAAAATAAAAAAATTTCCAACATTGATTCGGATAGGTCTGACCTTGTTGAAAGCAACCTTATAGAAACCATTCCCATATCCTTAAGGGTATCCCCGTAAAAAAATAATTTGTAAGGGTCTGCAACCGTCAAATGAATGAATGAATGAATGTTTATTTATTTAAGCCACAATAAGTTTTGTTTATAATTACATGTCATTAGATATAATACATGGTATATATTGCATGATGAACGATGGCTCCTTGCTGATAGCATTATCCAGTCCAGTATGATAAGCTGAGGTCAATTATTGTGCATGTGATGGTCTGTGCTGGGGTAAAGATTTCGGCTGTTATGTTCCTGAAAAGGCATTGAAAAACAGGATTACAGAAACGAGCGGGGTGACTATCTTTGTCGTGTAAACAGTTTGCCTTGAAGGTGCTTGTAACCTTGTCTGGTGTCGTGAGCTGCGCCTTCGGCATTTTTGAGTTTATTATGGAGCGCTAATGGTAGACAATAATTGTAAAAGTTTTTAGCTATTTTGTCGATGTAAGTCTTTATGTCTGGGATTCCTGATCTGTTATGGAGTGTTTTGTTACTGGGGTATTTTTGTGGAGGTCGCCATAGCGCCATGCGGAGACACCTGCTCTGCACAGCTCGTAAGTTTTGGAATAATTTTTTGGGGGCGTTGTGGTAGATTGGTGCTCCGTAAGTTAGTATCGGTCTTATGATTTGTTTGTATAATAATGTTTTGTTTTGTTGCGTAAGTTGGCTTTGTCGGTGGGTTAGTGGGTATAACTGGCATATTGCTGCTTTGGCCTTTTTAATTTGAGTTTGTACGTGAGTCTTGTGGCTGGTGGTTGCGTCAATATGGTAGCCCAGATATTTGATTTTGTCGTTGGGTTGAAGGGATTGCCCTTCAACCTTAAGGTTAGTTTGTAAAGTACAGTTTTTGCGAAAGCGTCCTCTGCATGTAATGTATTCTGTCTTGTCTGCGTTGATCGTAAGTTTATTCTTTTTGAAGTATGGAATGATTGTGTTTTCGAGGTAGTTTTCAATTTGTCGGCATGCTATTTCGGTGGTGTTGTTTGTAGCTATGAGGCAGGTGTCGTCCGCGTATACGGCAGTCATTATTTCTGGTGTAGTCGGGAAGTCTTTTATGTATAATGCGTATAGTGTAGGTGGGGGACTCCAGCTTGTATGCTGAAAGTGCCCTCAATTTTCGGTCCTATTTTGACGTTAAATTTTCTGTCTTTTGTGTATGAAGCAAGTAGTTTTGTTATGTATTGTGGTATGTTTGAATTCATTAGTTTGTAGGTTAGTCCGTCGTGCCATACAGAGTCGAATGCTTTGGCCACATCGAGCGTGACCATAACCGATGGTCTTTTTTGTCGAAATCCGTCTCTAATGTGATCAATAACTCTGATGGTTTGTGCCGTCGTGCTGTGTCCGCTTCTGAAGCCGTATTGTTCGTCAGGTATTTGTTTGTGTTTTTCTACTGCGTCAATTAGTCTTTGTAGAATTATTTTGTCTACCACTTTTGCTAGATTGTTAAGCAGAGATATGGGTCTGTAGCTGCTTACGCTATTTGGCTGTTTGTTTGGTTTTATAACTGGGACGATATTGGCAATTTTGAGTGAGTCTGGGTATTGGCCGGTTTTGAGGATGTAGTTAGTGATATATGTAAGTTGTACTATTACTTTGTGAGGTAGATTTTTAAGATAGATGTTTGGGATTGAGTCGGGGCCTGGGGCAGTTCGGTTTTTGAGAGAGGCTAACATGTTGTAAATTTCTTTTGTAGATGTAGTGCTTTTTGGTGGTAGGGTAGTATGGGATGTTAGGAATTTGTTAACTTTAGTGATTATTTTGCGGTGGTATTGCTGATTAGGAACGTTATTGGTGAAATTGCTTTGGAAATACTCTCCGAAGTCTCGTGCTATGTCTGTTAAGTTGGTGTGTATGTTGTTGTTGGTTTTAATGAGTTCAATATCTTGGCGTTTTTTTCTGAGCTTTTTTGTGACTTTCCAGAGCGAGTTGTTGTCTGGTTTCAGTTTACTCAGAAAGTTTTGCCAGTTTTCGTTGCGATGTTCTTTGATTTGTTGGTTTATTGTTGTTTGATAATGGGTTATTAGCTCTTTGTCTACTGCAGATCTGGTGGCTTGCCATCTTTTCCTTGTTTTATTTTTTATTCGTATGAGTTCGATTATGTGTTGTGGTAGGTTGTTCCAGTTATCGTTGATTTTGATTGTCTTTGTTGATTTTTCTATTGCTTTTTTGATGTTGTTTTGGGTAGTTTTTATAGTATTTTCTAATTGTTCGATGGAAGTTATGTCTGTTTTAATGTGAGTGGATTCGTTTAGCGTTCGTCTGTATAAAGTCCAGTTGGTTTTTTTCCAGTTGTGCGTGGTGTTGTTGTGTTGTTCTTGTTGGTGCTTAAGTTTAAGTTCCAGTAGTACGGGGTTGTGGTCTGAGTTTAGGTCGGCTAGTGTTGTAATGTTTATTAAGTTGTCTATGTTTTTACCTATTGCGATGTCTATTGTGCTAGGTGTGTAGTTGTTTTGATACGGGAAGCAAGTCGGATTGTCTGTGTGGAAGACCTCGCAACCCGTGCGGTCGCAGAAGTTCTGGAGAGTATTTCCGTTATAGTTAGGGCGAATGCAGTTTGCATCCCAGTTGGGGTGTCTACTATTGAAATCACCTACAAGTAGTGATTTTTTATGAGTGGAGGTGAGACTCTGTAGATCAGCGTATTGAAGTTTGTGAAGTGGTGGGCAATATGCTCCCACGATTTTGATTTTGTTTTCTATTAATATTGGGAGATGTTCTATAGGAGAATTGTTTTGATGAAGGATATCGAATTTGATGCCTTTTTTAATGAGTAGTGCAATACCTCCACCCGCGGTGTTATTGAAGCGGTCTTGTCTGAATAGACGATAGTTAGAGAGATGAAATTTAATTTTATTGTTATGTTTGAGACGAGTTTCGATAATAAAGAATATGTCGGGTTTCTGTACTCTGATGAAGTGAGTAATGATTTGGAGTTTGTTAGATATGCCATTGACGTTAGCAAAGATAATTTTGATAGTTTCTCGTTTTTGAATTGTTACACTATTTGCCTTCTCAGATGTCATAACTGTCGATATTTTGGGTAAATTTGTTGTAGGCTTCGAATTTCTCCATTTTAGTGTTGGCGTTTTTCATCAAAGTTATCAGGTCTCTCAAAGCTCGTGCCATCTCTTTCATATTGACGAGGCTGTTTAGTTCCTCGAACAGCGCTTTGATTTCGTTAATTTCATTGAATTGACTTGTTTCGTTGCCGTGGCTTTTATCTGTACTGGTCGGCCTCTGGATGGGCTTTTGTGCTATTGGATTGCTGCGAGAACGTTCGCTTAGGGCTGGGAACTCTTCAGCGTCGTTTGTGTTAAACGTAGGAATGACTATGTCTACGTAGTCTTGTTTGTTGTTGTTCTGCCATGGGTTGGTGGTAGGAATAGGCGCGTTTTTATATCTTGGTTGTTGATTATTTTTGGCTTTTTTCGAGTCTATCCAGTCTTTTCGTTTCTGATATACTGGACAGACTTCTGCGTTCGCCGGGTGGTCGCCGCCGCAGTTAGCGCATTTGGCTGGAGTGTTCTTAGGTTTCTGGCACTCTGGCGTGAAGTGGTTACTTGCACATTTGAGGCATTTGGGAGCTCGATTGCAGTTGGTGGTGGCGTGACCCCATAATTGACATTTGTGACATTGTAAAATTGGTTTGCCGCTGCGTCTAAGTTCCCATTTTATTCGAGCATGATCTAATGATTTTGCTTTGTTGTTGAGATGTGCCAGTGTGGTTTTCGCGTCAGTGATTACTAGGTATAACGGCCTGCTTTGGGTTGTCATTCTGTATACTTGTTTAATTTCAAGACTGTGTTCCTGTATTAATGCCTCTTTAATTTCATCTATTTGCATGCCTTCTGATAGTCCTCTTTGTACGAAGGCATGTGTTCGCTCTTCGCGTCTAGCGTATGTGTGATATTGTATGTTATCTTCGAGTAGTGCTGCTTTAAGTTTTTCGAAGTCAGCCGTGTCGTTGGTGAAGATAATTAGCGATTTGTTGTTGTACTTGACTTCGAATCTGTTTTTGACGTAGGTTTTAATAGTGTTTATGATGTCTCGGTGCGAATTTACGCTTCCTTCAACTACTATCGGTGGGCATGCAGCTTTCTGTACAGTTTTTTTAATGTTTTCAGCATTGTTATGTGATTTTGTTTGTGATTTTGTCTGATTTTGTGTTGGCTCTTCCTCACTAGAGCTACTAATGTCATTATTTGATTTTTTGGTTTTCGTTACAGTTTTTTTCTTATGTGAGAGTTTTTTCCCCTTTCTGTACAGTTTTTCGTCGTCGTCGTCTATGTCTGAGAAATCACTGAGCGATTGATATATGTTATTTGTTTCGATATGGTCGTTGTCTTTCATGTGTTTAATTAATTGTTTAAAATTGGTCGTTTTTTTGGGGATGTAAAATTTCTCTGGAGGTGTAGTATCGCACTCTAGATTGGCATTGTGTTGTTGTTCAGGCATATCTAAGTTTTGGGATGCTTTGGTAATTTCATCGTAGTTAGTTGGAACTTGTTTGATGATGTTTCTGGCTTTTATTTCCTTGGGTTTAGTGGTGATTTCTTCATATTGGGATATGAATTTTTGACTTTTTCTTGGTTTATGCGGTTCGTCGTGGTCTTTTATGTTGTGTTCGTCGTGGTGTATTTGGGCGGTGATTGACACTCTGCTTTGGTTTGTTTGTGTAGTCTCTATATCTGAGCTGTCTGATGTGGTTGTGGGTAAATTTATTTTGTTGTTTTTGCCTATTTTTAATTGATCTTTTTTGTTTTCGATGTAGATTACAGTTTTTTGTTTAGCTGTTTCTTTTGTGCTTTCTGCACATATTTTGGTGGTCTTTTTGTTAATTTTAGTAGTACTTGTGCTTTCTGTACAGTTTTCTTTCTTGTTTTCTGTACGCTTTTTTATTTTGCTTTCAATATTGTAATTTTCTATTTCGTTTACGTTTACTGTGCACTTATTATTAGACTTGTTGGTGTCTTTTTCTGAATTTGTGCTTTCTATACAGTTTTTTTCCTTGTCGTTTTCTGTATACTTTTTGTTATTTGAAGTTTTTGGTGTCAGCTTGACGGTCATGTTCAGGCTTTCTCTTGAGTCAGAGTCAGATTCGGTTTCTTCGTAGGAAGTGTCTTTGTCTTTGGTTTTGTTGGATGACATTTTAATGTTTTTTTGTGTGCTTCTACCCATATAGGGTTGTATGTCGTTAAGAAACTTGTCGACGTTGAATTGAGGTGCAATGCCGAGCGCAGTGGTTAATTTGTTATGACTTTTGTATGTATCAATGTTCGCATTATCACCTTTCGTTACACATGTTTCACCTTTCGGTAGACATGTCTTGCGTGAAAAATTTTTACAGCCGGTTTTTTCAAAGTCCGTTTGGCTTGTGTTTAATTTATTATTAAGTGATAGCTTACCTTTTGGTGAAGTTTTTGCTTTGGTTATTGCGTGGGGAAACTTTGTCACTTTTTTAATGTTAATTTTGTCTGTTTTTTTGCGGCTGGTCACGGGGCTAGCGGCGCGTTTGGGCGAGTGTGGGGTGTTCACATTCACTAAATTTTCACTGTTTGCACTTTTTTTAAAATGTGGATTAATTGAGTCTTTAATTGTGTCTCTGTCACTTAGCACTGCTGAATTAATTTTGGCGGTAGTTTTAGTATGTTTTGGCGCGCACAAATTTGAGGTTATGTTCACATTAGTTGATTTTGTGGTCCTGGAGTCTTTAGGGGACTCGTTTTGGGTGTTTTTTAGGGTGGAAACCCTGGGCGTGTTGTTGTTTGATGTTATTATAATGATATGTTGTTTTAATTATAGATATTTACTGAGAATTTAGGTAAATAAGAGGAGCTATGAGTATACGTGTGTGTCCGTTACGATAGCAACGCCCCTTCGATTACAACAATGAAATAGAACAAAAATCATAAGATTACAACAATGAAATAGAACAAAAATCATGGCAACCGTCAAATGTTTTACAAAAAAACTAATAACTCAAAAAATATGCATTTTTCGGAAAAAGTTTTCAGACAAAAGTGTACTATACTTTTACGTAGATTTAAAAAATGTATTAATATACAGGGTGTTCCATTTAAAATAACAAAGTCACAGTCGACTTACGGTAGAACCGGAAGTCTGCCATCTTTGAAAATATTTTAGTGGAGAAGATCGCATTCGAAAACCGAAACGTGGAAATTTTCATGATTTTACCATGAGTATTTTGCCATATAGAGATAGTTTTAACTCGTCGTGGGACACCCTGTGTAATACACATAGTTTTAAATGATTTTCAATTCACAAAAATATAATTTACTGAACTTATTTTTTTCTTACATTTTTTTATTATTTTTTTGTTACAGCTTCCAACTCGCACACGGTATATCTCAAGGTAGGTGACCGTTGCCATAAATAGCAAAAATAGAAAATTTTATTTCAATAGATTATTATTTTATATAATATTTTAAATCTTTAAATTAAATTTATATTTTTGCTATTTAAAAGTAGTGTGACTGAATAATTTTTCTATTTCATAAATAATACAAATAGGTCGATTTTCAATATATTAAATTTAATAAAAATTATTTTATTTATTATGGTTATAACATACGTGAACTGTTTTATTGAAAATTAAGATAATAATGATGGGTAATCAACTAAATTTTTTTTCAAATTATTCACCATAACAATATTCTCAATATTTATGATTTAACTGAACATTTTAAATGAATATTTTTGAATATTTTTAATATGAAATGATGAATGGGGTCATATAGTTATCTCTAGGTACAAAAAAACTTTTTTTTCAAAATTAAATGCATTAAATTTTACAAAACATTTTTGTTATTGAAATGAATATTTTAAAATTATTAAAATGAAGAATCCTTTTTAATTTGAAATAAATTTTCAGTCAGCATTAGATTAAATTTGAATATATATTCATACCGGTAATGACTTAAGGCTTAAGGCTAAAATTAGAGATAACTATGTGATGTAGGTATACATGTAAAGTGAAAAAATGTTGTCGAAACCGTTGAGTTATGGAGGACATGGTTGGAGGATGGAATTTTTGCTGATGCGGTCCAAATGGAGGGTGAATATCAATGGGTAAGTGATTATTACATAAATTTTTTTCCTTACATTCTTCATTACTGAGTTATATGGCTTTAATAAAGCAGGCACAAAATGGTTTTATGTTTATAATTAATGGATTGGAAACTAGTAAAATTTTAATTGTTTATAAACAACATTTTTTGGCGACATGAATAGGTCATCGGTGCACCTCTGAAATCTATTGCAGTATACTTTGGCAAGTTTATCTGGAGCCGTGGAAGGAATGCAGTCGAAAACATTCGATATTGCCACGTTTAACTATGAAAAAGCTAAAGTGCTAAGTATGTAGTGATAACAATTAGAAAAGGGACTTTTTATTATTAACAATATGATTGAAAGTTAATTCTTCAATGTGCTATGAATATTAAAAGATGACACCATTCCAAATTTGTTATGTGCTTCTTCAAGCTCTGGCAGCGTTGTACGAAAACCATAACTACCACGACCTCCGAATTACATAATTGGTGATTTTTATCGAAAGGCCTGACCAGCTGACTTCTTATTGGCAAGCGCGTGCGTGTGTTCTTCCCTCTAACTTCCTCAATTGACTGATATTGATCTATCCCGTGGCGTTGGTATTGTCAGTGACCTTTGTTTCCTCGGCTCTTACCGATGCCCCGTTATATGAGATAAACTTGCCAAACTATAGATGCATTGAGTACTTGCAAACAAAAACATTTTATCGACTTCCACCAAAGTTTTTTGAGCTTTGTGGGTCTCAAATTTCTCGTTTTTTTCCCAGTTTTTTCCAGGTTTCTGATTTTTTAGTGTGATTGACAGCTTTATATCTTTTTTAGTCTTCAAATAATTTTTCTTGGTATCGATCCTATTGTTAAAGTTTAAACTCGAAAAGAATTATGACCAATAAACTGAATATAACAATTTTAGTTAAAAGAATCTTAGAACATTGCCGCTAGACTGTAATGGTCCATTAGACTCTAATGGCCCATTCGTTCTATGTTAAGAGAGTTAAAATTTACAATTTTTTTACTATAAAACTTTCTTGTAACAGAACAATACAAACATATTAACAATATTTAAATGTTTGATGTTTTAATCTAAGAAGGAAAGGATGGAAGATTTGCTATTTTCTTCCTAGAAGTTAACAATTGGAAAGGGTTTAAAAACATAATTATATTGAAGAGTCACAAAATAGTAAAAAAAAGAAAGATCCCCTAATATTTTTATGGTACGTCCATGTTATAGAAATTTTTTAAATAAATTCCTTCCCAATGTTATCGTACGCTCATAGTAACTGTTTTTTTCTACAAATTAATTTACCCCTTTTAAAAATTGCATAGTATGCCTATGTTGAACATAATTTTTTTGTTAGTAACTGAATCCCCTCCTACAATTTATTCGTGCGGTCATGGTAATTGTTTTTCTTTCAAATTAATTAACCCCTTTTAAAAATTTCATTGTACGCCTATGATAAACGGACATTTTTTTTTGTTAATAAATGAATTCCTTCCCATAATTTTATAGTGCGCTCATGGTAACTGTTTTTTTCTACAAATTAATTAACCCCTTTAAAAAATTGCGTAGTATGCCCATGATTCTGCCGTTAATTTTATAGTACGCTCATGGTAACTGTTTTTTTCTCTAAATTAATTAACCCCTTTCAAAAATTTCATTGTACGCCTATGATAAACGGACATTTTTTTTTAATAAATGAATTCCTTCCCATAATTTTATAGTACGCTCATGGAAATTATTTCTTTCTACAACTTAATTATTCCCTTTTAAAATTTGCATAGTATGCCCATGATAAACGGAAATTTTTTGTTAATAAATGAATTCCTTCCCATAATTTTATAGTACGCTCATGATAACTGTTATTTTCTATAAATTAATTAACCCCCATTAAAAATTGCATAGTATGCCCATGATAAACGGAAATTTCTTGTTATTAAATGAATTTCTTCTCAAAATTTCATCGTACGCTCATGGTAACTGTTTTTTTTTCTACAAATTAACTAACCCCTTTTAAAAATTTCATCGTACGCCTATGATAAACGGAAATTCTTTTGGTTAATAAATGAATTCCTTCCCATAATTTTATAGTACTTTCATGAAAATTATTTCTTTCCACAACTCAATTATCCCCTTTTAAAATTTGCATAGTATGCCCATGATAAACGGAAATTTCTTGTTAATAAATGAATTCCTTCCCAGAATTTTATAGTACGTTCATGGTAATTTTGTATTTTTTTCTCAAATTAATTAACCCCTTTTAAAAATTGCATGTTACGCCCATGACATTTAAATTTTAAGAGAAAATTATGAAGATTATTTACAAAATGGATAAGTTCTTCTCGTTTCTTTTCAATTATTTGTCCATCTCTAACCAAGTTTTCTATTACTGTACCGCAGGAGACTTCTGGCTTCGTTATATTTTATCAAATTTTATTTTTTGCCTTCCTTACCGGCAGTGACTATAACAAGAATTCTTGTTATAGTCACTGTTACCGGACAACCAATCATATGACCACCAAAAATAGGGCGGAAAATTCCTAACGCTACGACTTTTGAAGTTTTTCACCATCTGTCATTGATGATTTTTTTCTTGATTTATTTTAAAATCACGTTCTCAGAATTTGAACACAGACGTCAAGGACCGAAGAAAATTATTGAGAACTTCAACTCGTTGTAAAAAAATTAGAAGCATTTAATTGATGCTTAGTAGGTTGATATACGGCGTAATTAATAAAATTAATTTCTACCTGCCAAAGATCATTACTTTTTCTATGGATGAATGGCTTGAAAGTAAGCTGTGAGTTAGAATCTAAAAGTGCGGAGTCATCTTCCGAAATTATAGCGAATTTAAAATAATAATCATGAAAAAAACAATACACGTGATCAGATTTTTTTTTGCTGTTTAAAATTTCACGATTTCTAAAATTATTAGAGAAAAAAAACTTAGTTAGGAACTAATAATGTACTAATTTGTGCAATTTTCAAAAAAAATACGTGGGAAAATTAAAAATTACAGATAATAAACCTTTTATTCATTATTTTGTAATTCTGTTATTACCGAGAAAATAAATTATTTAACAAATTCACATACAAGGTGAACAAAAAATAAAAACATAAATTACTATATAGTCTAATACCCGTATTTATAAACAAGACTTTATATCGAATCTAATAATCGGAAAACTTTATTCACGAGATATGTACAATATTTTTTCTACGACTCATGTTCATTTATAACCGAAACACCGGAAGCATTGAAAATATGCTTTTGTATGATCCACTTACAGGGTATATCTATGCAAAGCCGCGCAAAATGAAATTTTTATCATTTTTTTTTGTAATTTCTTATTATAACCGAGAAAATGAATCATTTTAACAAATTCACATACAAGGTGTACAAAAAATAGAGACATAAATTACTATATATATAGTCTAATACCCACATTTATAAACAAGACTTTCTATAGAATCCCTAAAAACCTATAATCGAAAAAATATGCTTTATGCACGAGCTATGTATAATATTTTTCTACGGCTCGTGTTCAATTATAACGGAAACACCAAAAGCATTGAAAAAAATATTCATATATGATCCACTTGAGGGTATATCTATGCAAAACCCCGCAAAATGAACTCTTCATCAATTCTTTGTAATTTTTTGATATTACCGAAAAAATAAATCATTTCAACAAAATCACATACAGGGTGAACCAAAAATAAAAACATAAATTACTAAATAATCTAATACTCATATTTATAAACAAGACTTTCTATCGAATCCCAAAATATAAAAATAATTCTTTATGCACGAGTTATGTAAAATATTTTTTCTACGACGCATATTCAATTGTAACCGAAACACCAAAGGCATTGAAAATATGCTTTTGTATGACCCTCTTAGATGGTATATCTATGAAAAACTACGCAAAATGCTTGAAACTTCTCATACTTCTGAAACTGACCTCGTACAAAATTAATGGTTATTACAGTCGCAATCAAAGTGATAATTTAATATCATTAATATATAAAAAGCCGTAATAAATCGGCTATTAGCAAAAGAAAGAAGAAGAAAAAAAAGTACCCATACCAAGTGACCCCTATTCCCCTGAAAGAACCACGGACAAGTCCGAGATAACATTAAATGAATGTTGAGGACGTGACAGTTAGGTTACAGGAAAACGCTTTAAAGTTTCTTTCATACTATATACTATACCAGTTTGTTGTTTTTTTTCGTAATTAATTTAGCTTCAGTAGATTTATTTTCAAACGGTTAGCTATACTATAACCTTGGTACTTTATTTTCTGCGTTACGATATGAGAGGTACGTTTCATATTAACCCAGTCAATGAGGTAAATTGTTGGCTAATTAAGTCGAAAATAATGGCAGAGGCATGATGACAGTCACTAAGAATCACTAAAATATTCATTTGATATAATTATATAAGATACAGAGATTCTAAAGAAATCACTTATTTTTATTTTACGTGGGCCATTCCCCGCCAACTCAGCAGTCGATCCCACGTCACCTTCTCAGATCGGGCTCAAAATTGGTACATCGATTTGTACTATCGAAAAAAGCATATTCCTAAATTTTCAGTTCCTAAGGCCGCTACCTGTCCCCAGGGGCGTACAATCACGTTTTCATCCTCCATTTCAATTCCAGGGGTCCGAAATCAGGGTTTTGAGTACTCCCGCGTCATTTTGGTCCAAAAAAATTATCAAAAATACATAGGAGATTCCAAATTTCCCGTAGAACACGATGCCGCAAACCGTTTTTTGATATCTCCCAAGGGGAGCCTGGAAAACGCAAAAAAAA